>JAVFBX010182537.1:0-14330 GCA_034783855.1 Mopalia kennerleyi
CTCAAACAAAACTGAATATCAAATTTAAGAAAAACTCAATTTGCCGTTATTTTTCATCGGGGTATTCTCAATGAAAAAGTGTCAATAAAAACCCCTGGGTAGTGTTGTTCATCTGGTTTGACTGCTTTAACTCCTTCAATATATTAATTCATCATGTGTTCTATAAACTCAATTGACATTCACAAAATTAATTCATGTGTTCTGTAAATTCAATTAACATTCACCAAATCAATTCATGTGTTCTGTAAATTTAATTAACATTCACCAAATCAATTCATGTGTTCTGTAAATTTAATTAACATTCAGCAAATCAATTCATGTGTTCTGTAAATTCAATTAACATTCACCAAATCAATTCATGTGTTCTGTAAATTCAATTAACATTCTGCAAATCAATTCATGTGTTCTGTAAATTCAATTAACATCCAACAAATTAATTCATGTGTTCTGTAAATTCAATTAACATTCTGCAAATTAATTCATGTGTTCTGTAAATTCAATTAACATTCTGCAAATTAATTCAAGTGTTCTGTAAATTCAATTAACATTCAACAAATTAATTCATGTGTTCTGTGAATTCAATTAACATTCAACAAATTAAATCTTGTGTTCTGTAAATTCAATTAACATTCAGGAAATTAAGTCATGTTTTCTGTAAATTCAATTAACATTCTGGAAATTAAGTCATGAGTTCTGTAAATTCAATTAACATTCTGCAAATAAATTCATGTGTTCTGTAAATTTAATCAATTAACATTCATCAAAAAGATAATCCTGCACAGAATCCGCTTCTTCAATTAATTTCACCCAAATGTCCATATATCTAACAACATTAGGATCCACATGATCCATAAATAGAATTCATTTGTCGCATAATTAGAATCTGCATGATCTATAATTAGAATCCATTTGTCGCATAATTAGCATCCACATGATCTATTATTAGAATCCACTTGTCACATAATTAGAATCCACATGATGTATAATTAGAATCCGCATGTCCTATAATTAGAATCCACATGTCATATAATTGGAACACATATGTCCTATAAATGGAATCTAACTGTCCTACAATGGCATCCTCTTGACCTTTGACTCCCCTTATTAATGGTTATCTCTCCATTTCTCCACATTGTCCTTCAACATCTGAACTTGTTCTAGAAAAAAAGCAAGATTTAAACCATTATAGCGACAATGATTAATCTTTTAACACATTTGAAAGACAGGAGGTTTAACATGCTACCAAACAAACTCATTAACACATGGATAAAGCAACTTGCTTAAGACAATTGTCAAAGGGGGCATTGGACCTATGATCCACACCGAAGAGGGTCAATGAGGCACATTGAAGGGAGAGGGGGGCATAAGGGTGCATGTCGGACACAAAATTCAAGTGGGGCCAACTTGTCACGGTATGGTCCAAAGCAGTTTTATTATTACTTCAAAAAAATTATTTCATCGGTCTTATTATATCATTTATCCTTAGAATAAGTTACCTTGGCGGAGATTAGCTATAGTACACTGTTTCCTCAGGAACTCGTGACACAGTTCTCGACTCAACCCAAATGCCCGCATGTTACAGGTGAATGTTCTGAAAGTTAAAACATGACAATTTACATAGGTATCCTTGTTTTACATAAATGGAGTACATGTCATTTTTGTTGTCACTTCGTGACTTGTTTTAACCCTTTCGCTGCTGATGTACGTCGATCGGCACCATAGACAAACATTCATTATTTGCTTATGTACGTCGATCTGCGTCTGATGTAAACATTGATGCTCTATATCCAAGAATTCATGGTGTATTTTAACCTCAAAGTTTCTCACACCAATAAGAAATAATGACTAACATTATATGAACCAAAAAATTCATTCAGTTTTTTCCTGTTTGTCTTAGTTTTCTTGAAATATTGTGTTAACGGTCAAAAATAAAAAAAATGAGTCAAAATAGGGAAATTTCAACTTCTAAAAAAACGAGAAAAAAAAATATAAAAAATCGGAATGACCGTTTTTTAGTTTTATATGTTTAGATGAAATGTGCAAAAAATCAGTTCTGTAGGTATAATAACAGCCGAGGAGTAGGCATTTTCCCAAGTACGGTACACTGAAAAATGAAAGCATAGAAAACAGGCAAAATGTAGTCAAAACACTGCTGTTGTAAATGATGTAGTCAAGTTTTATAATCAAAGTTAGCGTGCTTCTTATTCAAATTTTTTAATTGGGTTTGCTCTAGGATAAAGATCACTATCTCAACTTTTTAAATATGTAATAATAAAAAAATCGCGCTGAGCTTTTGAGCTGAGAGTATCCTTAAGAAATCAACAACGAAAGTACAACGATAATGTGTAAATTAAATTTAGAAATGAGTTTTGTAACACTTGTGTAACAATAAACATATAAGAAGATGAGAAAATTTCTGTATAATGAACAACAACAGGCAGTGAGGTGTATGTTCGTGTAAATGTAGCTTCTGGATCAAAGTTACATGGCCTCTGGATTACCTTTACCGGATTTCTCGTCCACGGATTGTAAATAAAACGTCATTGAGTCTGATTGTTTTTTAGTTACGATGTCCCATGTTACACAGATTAAGCTTACTGAAATACACATTCTTTTAAACATTCAATACATATCCCGTCTACAATCGATATGAATTAAACAATGACAATGAAGGGAATAGAGATACAGATCCAAGGGATTCATTAACAGATATAACAAAACAATAGGAACAGATAGAATTGTAATTACATAATGGTTAAAGTGAAATTTTAAGTTTCCAAACATCAAGAAAAATCAAATTTAAAAGTATAAAATTGATCTACATTTACTTTTAAATTGTGCAAATGAGCTAAAGATATCGATATCATACAAGCAAGACACGGTGTTAAAAATATGTTGAGATCTAAATTAAACATGGTCTTGCCTTGAAAGGATGCTCCTCTACAATAAAATGCATAGAGTCGACTGTTCCTATTACCAACAACCAACAGACATCCAGAGGAGCATACATACATATCTACCTCCGAAAGACAACCAATAGACATCCAGAGAAGGGATGCCCCGCCCCCCTGCGCACCCCCCAGCCAGCTGTAAAAAGATTTTATTTATATTAGATATACCCAATACATAGGTATAAACAACGAATATACTCGATGGCTCGAGGAACAAACACATGCGCTTGGCTCATGCTTGGCACAGTCAACGTCTGCGGCCGCTCCCGCCTGGGCACACACTGTAAAGTCCACCTGTTGCGCCTCCGAAAAGGAGGAGGCACAGCCGTGTAGAAAGTGTGGGAAGGGTGTAATAAACGGCCTCATTCTCTGCCAAGTTTGTGGGTATGTCAACGAATATGCCAAGAACTGGTATCGAAAGAAGGCAGCGCTCGAGAAGGAGTTTGAATGTATGGCCGGGATGAACTCCTCCCTAATTCTCTATTAAAGGAATATATATATATACTGCATATACCCATCCCGAAATGACAGCCATGGATGAATACCTACTCACCGACCAAGAGCTGGATGAATACATCACCCAGCTTTTTGATGAAATAGAAATACCCGACCCGATTCAGAATGTCGTGAGAAAAATTCTAGATGAGCCAATCCCGGAAGCAGTGAAGAGAGATTGCTCAGACCACTGCTTCGCCGCAAATACCGGCATACTGCTCCACCAAGGGTGAAAAGGGAAAGGAGAAGAAAGACCCTGCTGCAGAAATTTGATCCCCTCCTGCAGCCGCTAAAGGGGCTAGAAAAGCTCGAGTTCCACCAAACCCCCTGGGTAATCGGAAATTACTTGCGGGGGTGGCAGATGGATATGTCTGAGAGCCGCGATGCTGACCCTAGAACCTTCCTTGAGGGGGCGCGCCACCAGATCCGAGCAAAACTTGAGGAAGAACTTCAAGCCATGAATGGTGTTAAGTTCCAGCTCGCCCTCATAATCAAGCTCCGCAAAACTCAACCAGATGGCACTGATGAGTATATGACCCCCGTGTTACGGCACAAACAGGAGGCTCTTCTTCAGGCCAGCGAAATCGAAGCTGTGTTGGACAAGGCCATTCCATACATCCTAGAAATGCTTGAGAAGTGGACATAGAGAGGATCCGGGAGGGTCGTCGAGCATGTGGAAACGCTTTGGCTGGACATCGCCCGTTATCAGCCACTGAGAGGCGGCTCCTGCATTCCTCTGTCCGCCAAAGTGGCTTCGAAAAACAATGGACTCATGGCAGTCGTCAATGTGAAAAACGGAGACGACGACGACCAATGCCTACGATGGGCCCTGCGGCCTGCGCTCTTCCCTGCGACTTACCATGCGGATAAGCCGAGCAAGTACCCCATCCAGGACAACCTGGACTTCAACGGTACCGACACCCCCACACCCATCTCTCAGATTTCAAATGTTGAGAAGCAGAATGGCCTTGCAATCAATGTCTTCGGGTGGGCGAAGGGAGTAATCGTCCACCGTCTCCGGAAGGAGCCTGAGTACAAGCGCCGCATCAACCTACTGTTCATTGAGAAGGCCGATAAATTCCTATATGCCTGGATCAAAGATTTAAACCGTCTCCTCTACGACCAGAATAAACACCAACATCGCAAGCACTTCTGTCCTCGATGCTACTGCTACGTCGTGGTGCGATGTGATGGGTATACAGAGCCGCCGGTGGAATACCGAGGCCCCAACGCGTTAGAACACTTCTTAGATGCACTCCAAGATGAGGAGGAGATAATAAAGGCGCAGCTTAGCGAACCCGAGGCAATGTGGATGACGCTAGAGGATAGGCAGGCCTTCGCCAGCGCCACCACCTGTCATGTATGTGAAAAGCCGCTCGAGGACGACTCCGTCCGCGATCATTGCCACATCACTGGTAAGTACAGGAGAGCCGCCCACAACGGCAGTAACTTAAAGTTGCTTCTGAGCTCTCATACAACCCCAATCCCGGTAATCTTCCACAACCTACCGGGGTATGACTCCCACTTACTGATGCAAGCTATCCGGAAAGTTGATGGCCGCATTTCCTGCATCCCAAACAATATGGAGAAGTATATCTCCAACTCTCTCGGATCGCTCCGGATCATTGACAGCGCCCAATTCCTGCTGTCCCCCTTTGCCAAGCTGGTGGCGGAAAACAAGCCCGAGGCGTTCCAGATAACAGCACAATACGAGCCAGATAAAGAGAGGCGTGACCTGTTACTGCGCAAGGGTGTATACCCCTATGAGCATATGGTCTCCTGGGAACGTTTAGAAGAGCCCCAGCTCCCGCCCAAAGAGGCCTTCTATAGCAAACTCTCTGACGAGGATATCAGTGAGGATGACTACGTCCACGCACAAAGAGTCTGGGAGAGCTTCAGGTGCCGCCATATGGGGGAATACCATAATCTCTACTGCCGCACAGACGTCCTCCTCCTAGCGGATGTCTTCGAGACCTTTCGGAAGAAAAGCATGCAGCAGTATGGCCTCGACCACGCCCACTACTATACCCGGGCTCTCCTGGGTCGCCTTATTCAAGAATTCGAAGGTCGTGCTAGAGCTGCTGACCAACTACTACCAGCACCTCTTCGTCGAGAAGGGGCTGCGAGGTGGGGTATCCATCGTCTCAAAACGTTATGCAAAGACGAACAACCCATATGTAGAGGGCTAAGACCCCTACAAATTCGTCAGCTACATTATGTACTTAAACGCCAACAATCTGTATGGCGGGGCAATGAGCCAGCCCCTTCCAGTCAGCGGCTTCCGATGGGTAGAGGACTGTGAGCTGTTGGCTGCTAGCATAGCTGACCACCCGAGCGACAGCCCAGAGAGATTCATAGTAAAGGCAGATCTTGAGTATCCAGAGGAGCTGCATGAGGTGCATAATGCATACCCGCTGTCCCCGGAGCGCATGGTAGTACCGAAAGAGTGGATGTCGGAGTATCAGTGCGGTCTTCTTGGTGTTGGGGCGACGCCTACCGATGTTGAGAAGCTGGTGCCCAACCTCCGCGATAAGGAACGCTATGTGCTCCACTACCGCAACCTACAGCTCTACCTATCACTGGGTATGCGTCTGAAGAAGATCCACAGAGCTCTTCGCTTCGATTAGAGCCCCTGGATTGATCCCTACATCCGAATGAACACCGAGCTGCGTAAAAAGGCGACCACCGACTTCGATAAAGACCTGTACAATCTCACGAAGAACTCCGTCTTTGGAAAGACGATGGAGAACCTCCGCAAGCGGGTTAATGTACACATCGTGCGGTCCGACGGGAAGGACAGGCTCAGACTACTTATCGCCAAGTCGTCCTACGCCAGAGCTAATATCTTCGACGACAACCTCGTAGCCATCCAGATGCACAAGAGCCGCCTGTGCCTGGACCGGCCGGTATATGTAGGGATGAGCATCGTAGACCTCTCCAATCACCTGATGTACGACTTCTATTACAACCAGCTAAAGGCACAACACGGCGAACGCTGCCGATTTATATACAGGGACACAGACACGCTGCTACTCGAGATCGAGCCCAAGGACGTGTACCAGGACATGGCAAAACACGCGGAGCTGTACGACACTTCGGGCTACCCGAAAGACCACCCTCTACACTGCACGGCCAACAAGAAGGTGCTGGGGAAGATGAAGGATGAGTGTGCCGGGCGTCCAATCTCAGAGACAGTCGGCCTGCTCCCCAAAATATATAGCATCCTCGAGGCTTCCGGTTATAAAAAAGGTCAAGGGTGTGAAGAAGAGCGTTGTGAAGAAGCCCATCCGCCACGAGCAGTACAAAGAGGCACTCTTCGGGAAGAAGACCTTTCGTCATGGAATGGACGTCTTGCGATCGAAGCGCCACCGCATCTATGGACAGCATCTCAATAAGGTGTCCCTCTCATCATTTGACTCCAAACGCTTGATTACCAAAAACGCAGTGGACACCCTGGCCGCGACGCGATAAGTCCATTGGATAAATACGTCACCCAACTGTTAGCTAAAAATCACCTGAGAACACCAGAAGGTGGAAGCTCCGTGTCTGGGGGGACTACAAGAAGTTCTTATCCAACAAAGCCGCGAGAAGGACCAACCTGCAGATAGTAGAGCACTGGCTCATCAGGCTTCGTGACCGAACGCCCTACCCGGTACACCTTGAGGGACGATACAGGGTCAGTAGCGCGGCGGCGCCCACCCTCTAGCTCACCTGGCTGGTAGAGATATCGAACACCAACACCCGATGAGAGCTTATTCTCACCAACACCAACAGAGCGACCAGCTACAACGGAAGAGGGTATTTGTGCAACCGATTTGGCCTTTGCAAACAATAATATAAGTATCACATACTTTCATTGGAAGATTAAGTATAACACTAAAGAAGCCGGCCATGGTAGATACATAGTATATACGAAAGTTACATTTATTGCTTATAAGTAGAATTAGTATAACACGAATGCCAGCCTCCATAAATGCATTTCCTTTATGTTTCCTTTTACTTTTTTCTGCATCACAACCGTACCGAGGTTAACGGTATATAGTGATTCATTAGTATAATGCGCCAAATTCAATAGTATACAGCTTATATTATACATTTTATTCGAGTTGATTAGTGGTAAACGCCGTGTTTAAAGTCTATAGCTGATAGTATGCAGAACGCTCTCAATTATGTACAAAATTAAATGTTTAGCACTGTACAAGCAAAGTTGGTGTTTGCTGAGTAAGCTGTCAGTTTGACCAATTTGTTTATCTTTACATTCCAGCCTCTGCTTTTCGTTGTTTATGAGTGATGTTCACTGTCCGGTCGAGAGTATTGAGTGACATTTTAATTCCGCAACTGTACCCTTTGATCGCCGGACCTCCTCGGTGATTAAAGCGTTTGTCACAATCCTTCTCTCTCACAAGCCTACTGTCATTTTAAATATGCCTCCCTGTCTACCAGATATATAGCCCTATTGTTCTGAGTGAAATCAGTTCAGAATATCGGAAGGGTAATGCCGCATGTCGCGGCATGTGTTTTAAATAATTGAGTTAAATTATATTGCGGATTGTTCTTGTTGTATTATCCAAAAAATAATGTTTAGTAGATAAATTCTGCTGAAACGCTGTGAGTTGGTGGTAACACTAAAAGCTTCGGATATATAAAGGTAGTTTGTAAATATTTTAACAAATTGCTTGCATGTGTTAAATGACATTCGTTTCATAGTTTGTTATTGTGTATCAACCTGTTTATTTTTGTATTGATAAATGACTATTTTAAGTTCAGTTTTATTTTAGTGTTTAAGTGTTCACATTTAAATGATATTGACAACATTCCAACCATAAACTATACAAGCAGAGTATGCAGTGAATATTTAGACAACCTATTCGCTTGCGGCCAAAGGGCGCATTAGTGGCATCGGAATTTTTTTCTAAATTAAATTGCACAAGCTCGTTCGCAATTAACAATTGTGGCTTCAAAGGTATTCATTTTGTAGCTACTTCAAACAAGCTTGACTGAGCTGCTATTTCTTAAGATAGACCATTGTCCTTAAATATGAAAGTATTGTGAATACACCTGTTTCATTACCAGTATAAGCTCATTATTTTACGTGTACTTCATCATTATTCTTAGAGCTGCTATTTAGTTTATCTAGCACTATATGGTCGTTCTATACTTATCTCCTCAAATATCGTCACTAAGCGAGGTATTAAGCGCCAATTTTACCAGTATACAGCTTATATATTGCATTTTGTTCTGGTTGATGAACACTTAGCGCCGTGTTCAAAGTCTACAGCTGATATTTAACAGACCGCTCTCAATTAACTACATAGTGACGGATCATTGCTAGGCACTGTAATCGGCCGGTGTTTAGCGCCAAGTTCATGCGTGTACGGCAACTACGATGAACCTAGATAAATGTTTAGCGCATAAGTGTACTTCTATATTTTATACTTCTCATGTATATGGTGACTGATTGGTAACAAGTGTCATGTTAGAGTTTAATACCATGCATAATGTATTCGGTGGTAATATGTCTGCATTAAAATAAATAATAAGTGATAGCCTGGTTGAGGAGAGTTCACATATGTAGCAGCGAATCGAGTAAAGCATTAGATGATTAGTGGTAATTTTCTATTTGGTTCATTTTGCATGGGTTTGCTTTGTCTGATGATGGAAACAGTTTTATTTATGCTCTTTTTGGTGTCGGCCAGCGGCCGTGGCGTAATGGTTTGCGAACACGCTTTCTAATGCCTACTTAGATTTACCGTTCACAGGATCGAGTTCGTCTGTCGACCTCAGGTATATGAGTGAGTCACAAGATTTGGCTCCGGCAATCGCGGGGCTAGTTTTTACGAGGTTTCCTCCCGGTTTCCCACCATACTAGGCAAGGAACAGCGTGAAGTGGACAATCCGTCGTCATATAAGTGAAATATCCTTGAGTACGACGTTTAACCCCAACCAATCAAACAAACAAACCTTTTTATAGTAAAGCTTATACTCTAAATACGATAAACATAAGCCTCCAATGCGTGTGTGGATGTTCATTTGGGCTCTAGCAAACTGCCAGATTCGCAGTTAGCTGTCTCTGTGTTATGTATTAGACCAAAAAACAAATAAACAGGCTAATCTTTGCCACCGTGTCACCGTATTATATTTAATGACTTTGTGCATATGGCAATGTAACCTGAACCTGGAAACCCGTTAATCGCTGCTTGCAGCTTTAATTATTATTATGTCTTTCAAGTTTTTCTTGAAAGACATATTGAAATCGTTCGGATTATTATTATTATTAGTAGTAGTAGTATTATGCTTCTCTCTTATTAACTCGAAAACTAAATAAGGTATAAGTAAAATGCTAACATGATCAAATCGAAAACTGAACTGACTCGCCAGTCGCATCGAGATAATTTTTAATTTTGACGTCATTTCGCCGCCATTTTGATTTTCTCTCTTTTCAAAATTTGAGTAAAGGCTTCAAAACAAGTAAATGAATTTCTTTGAAAGTCATAAGGCATATAGCCCATAACCAGCTAGCAATAGTTTGAAAAAGTTGTTTCGATCACGTCATTAATATCATATATTATGGTAGGTAAAATGAGTCACGTGATCACTATTTTTGGACTTCCGTTTCTTGACATATATATTTAAACGCGGATTTTCATCACGAGTACGAATCCGGTAGCGCTTTTTGCCTGAGTTAAATAGATGTGACGTCATTTCCGGTCAAAGTTAGCAAAAGTGACGATTTCAACAGCCGCCTGAAAGAAAACGGCTTGTGACAATGTATTTAAATTTATGTAGATTATAGCCCAATTTATGTACTTTATTGAGCACGGATCAAACTCACTTTCCTATTTTAATCACCAGACTTATAGAGCATCAAAGTTGAAAAAAGTTCAAAAATTTAAGTTGCGATTTTAATCATATTTTAA
This sequence comes from Mopalia kennerleyi, assembly GCA_034783855.1. Lineage (NCBI taxonomy): Eukaryota > Metazoa > Mollusca > Polyplacophora > Chitonida > Mopaliidae > Mopalia > Mopalia kennerleyi. The sequence goes on from JAVFBX010182537.1 coordinate 10,364, forward strand.
TGACGTTGCATTATTTATCTTCACAAATTTCAAGGATTGAAACTGGGGTATGTCTTGATTTTTCATGATTAAATTTAATGTCATTATTCAATTACAGCGAAATTAAGAGACCTCTAAAGTAGAAGAGCAGATCGGAAATAAAATATATAAACGTCTTTAAGTCAAGAACCCTTTATCATACTTTATCATATAGACACAGATTTTTTTTTTTTTTTTTTGTTAAACCTTTATTTTTTTCTTTATCTCTTTAAAATACATTATTATAGTGGAATAAAGCTGTTATTTTTCAAGCCAAAATATCTAGACTTTGAAAGCCATATAACCGTTCCGTACGGTTATAACCTCTAGTATTTATTTTGTTTTGCATAAATAATTTCAGATGTGTATTAGCAGATATTTTGTTTGCATCATAATACAAGGGTATCAGAATTATAATTTTTTTAAATGACGAATTGTCATTCAGTCGTTGGAAAAGATTTACAACTTTCTCTTAATTTCAAATCGAATAAAAAATCGCCGTTTTTGGAGAGAACTTTCAGCAAAATGCTAGTTTATGATCGTTTTTTTCACTAAATAGTACAGTAAAAACAGAAAAGGTAATGTTAGATGTCAAACACAGTTCTCTTGTGATAAAGAAAATATCACCTAGCTGTATATCCACAAAGAAAAAACTGTAAGAAATGTACTAAATGTCGGCAGCCATTTGATTTGGCCTCGATAATTCTGAATTCATGGGTCCAGTTACAGACGGCTCTATTTCTATAAAATCCCTCAGAAATCGGAATATTTGACAGAATATTTTCTTCCTATCGTTCTTTATCAGATTATTCCGTTTCTCAAATTGTTTCAAAAATGTATCAAGTGATATGGACATGAGCATATATAGCGCACAAATCATTCTCTTCGCCGGGTAGCATTCAAGCCAAGTACATTGGTTTGTCCATTTTGGAAATAACGGTCTATTTCGGCTTTACTTTCGTATTCCCTTTGAACAAGCAGTTTTTATTCGTTGTGTCTTGGCTATTTTGGGTTATGGTGGCGCATAATTCTGTAGAAATGGCTCGTCGATAATGCAGGGCTTTGGAGCGAAAAGCGAAAGTGCCGCCATTTTAGAAGCCCAATCAAATGAACTGTACTTTTACTTGTTTAGATCATATGTGCGCAGTTTCACTTGGCAATTCAAAACAACTTGATTATATTAATTAGTTTACGACCATAACACGACTGCATAAAATGTTCGAAACATCTGGCATGACCTGTAAACCCTTAATTTTATTGACTTGTTCTACGAACTATTAGTTTAAATTGAAAACAGCCTAAAATCTAACTGGCCAGCAGGACTACTGTACGTTCACATTGGCCTGCCCGCAGTGATTTTAACTGGCCACTGGCAGGCGGGCCAGCGGTTATTTCGAACCCTGGACAATGGCATGCAGCATTCTACAAAGTCTCACAACGATCTGGTCGAACAGACAGTAAAATGATGAATCCGTAATAGCAAAAGGCACAACTACAGTTAATGGTTAATGTGCCTACCAAGTTTCATTAAGATTGACATTATAGTTTTCGAGTTCTGCTCCGGAAACGGATTAGAGCCAGACGGACGGATAGACAGACAGACTGATTTTTAAAATGATAAATCCATAAAAGCAAAAAGCACCAAGTGCTACAATTGATGGTTAATGTGCCTACCAAGTTTCAGAAAGATTGGGTTAATAGTTTTTGAGTTCTGCTCCGGAAACGGATTGGAGCCATTCGGACGAACGGACGGACAGACAGACCGAGTGATTTTTAAAATGATGACTCCGTAATAGCAAAAGGCACAACTACAGTAAATGGTAAATGTGCCTACCAAGTTTCGTATAGATGGGCTTCAGTTTTCGAGTTCTACTCCAGAAATGGATTGGAGCCATCCGGACAGACAGACGGACTGATTTTTAAATGATGAATACGTAACAACAAAAGGCACAACTACAGTAAATGGTAAATGTGCCTACCAAGTTTCGTAAAGATGGGCTTTACAGTTTTCGAGTTCTGCTCTGGAAATGGATTGGAGCCATCCGGACGACAACAGATTTTTAAAATGATGAATTCGTAATAGCAAAAGGCACAACTACAGTTAATGGTTAATGTGCCTACCAAGCTTCATAAAGATTGGCTTTACAGTTCTTGAGTTCTGCTCCGGAAATGGATTGGAGCCATTCAGAAGAACCGACAGACAGACGGACATATTTTTTTTAAATGATGAATCCGTAATAGCAAAAGGCACAACTTCAGTTAATGGTTATTGTGCCCACCAAGTTTCATAAAGATTGGATTTACAGTTTTCGCGATCTGCTACGGAAACGGAATGGAGCCATCAGGCCAGGCCAGACAGACAGACAGACTGATTTTTAAAATGATGAATCCATAATAGCAAAAGGCACAATATGAGTTTCATAAAGATTGGCTTAATATTTTTTTAGTTCTGCTCCGGAAACGGATTGGAGCCTACCGGACGGACGGACGGACGGACAGACAGACGCTGATCATACCATAATACGACCGATTTTCATCGAGCATATAAAAATGTAATAAAAAGAGTTAATATTTAAAGTTAACTATGGTTATCCGTAGTACGACCGTTTGTCGCATTGAGGGGCTGTTTCTTTTTGCGCAGTGTTCTAGTAATTTGCATAAAACCGTTTGGTTAGTGTTACCATGGGTAGCGAGCTACGGCCACTGTCCACTGGGGCTCACTGTCCTGAGGAGCATTCAGTCCAGCGCAGCAAACTGAATGAGTTTTGACCAGCGAGAATTTAAATTACTTTGTTAAATTGAGTGATTTTTATTAAGTCACAGTCACCTTTCCCGCGTCTTGAGTTAACATCTGTTGGCTAAGACTGTATTTTTCCATGTGTAGATAGATGGTGAAAGGGAGTTTCATGGGTAACATCATCATTACATGGCAAAAAGGGACTGATAAATTTAACAAGAGAAAAGCAATCAGAGATTGCTAAACAATATGCCCCCCACCCCCAGTCCACCCAAGACACACATAAGTTCATGCAATGCACCAAAAATTAACCTAATGAGTGAAACTTCACTGTGTGTTATGCAGAAATTTGCATAATCCCGTGACTTTTTTCTACATTGCATATCTGCGTATATAGAAGTTTCAAAAGCCTAAGTGAGATACAGCCTGGACAAGCTTCCTGGACATAAGGAGCCAATTTGCATAATTTATGAGGAAATTCTGTGATTTTTTTTCTACCTTGCACATCTGTGTACATAGAAGAATACACTATGCAAATTTCAAAAGCCTAAGTAAAATAGTAACGAAGATACAGCCCAGACAAGCTTCCCGGACAAACTGAGCCAATTTGCATAATTTGTGAGGAAATTTGCATAATTCCGTGATTTATTTTTTACATTGCACATCTGTGTACATAGAAGAATGCACTATGCAAATTCCAAAAGCCTAAGTGAAATAGTAACCAAGACACTGCCCGGACAAACTTCCCGGACAAACGGAGCCAATTTGCATAATTCCTTGATTTTTTTTCTACGTTGCACATCTGCATACATAGAAAAATGCACTATGCAAATTTAAAAAGACTTAGTGACATAGAAACCAAGATACAACCCGGACAAACGTAGCCAATTTGCATAATTTATGAGGAAATTTGCATAATTTATGGGGAAATTTGCATAATTTCGTGATTTTTTCTACGTTGCACATCTGTGTACATAGAAGAATGCACTATGCAAATTTCAAAAGCCTAAGAGAAATAGTAACCAAGATACAGCCCGGACAAGCTTCCCAGACAAATAAAGCCGATTTGCATAATTAATGGAGAAATTTGCATAATTCCATGATTTTTTTTCTACGTTGCACATCTGCGTACTTGGAAGAATGCATTAAGCCAGTTTCAAAAGCCTAAGTGAAATAGTAACCAAGATACAGCCCGGACAAGCTTCGCGGACA
>JAVFBX010182548.1:0-14330 GCA_034783855.1 Mopalia kennerleyi
CCATACAGTGTACAAATACCCCAAACGTTTGACAAGGCTGTACACATTCTCTCCTGTAAACAAAATACGCCACATCTGGCAAGAGAAGCTGTCATTGATCTCAATATCACTAATGGCTGCTGTAGTGCTGTGTTACCTTTACGAGCATGCCATTGTTTATAATAAGGTTGCTGACATAATGGTGAACCTGAAGTGTTTTCACACCATACACGGACACGCAAATCAGCTGTAGAGCTTTGTTGTGGATTTGTCCCTCCTCCCCAGCCATAAACGGTGATGACACCCGAAGTCGGACCAGGGGTCAGCAGCCACAAACGGACTTCATTATGTGTGTGAGCGAACACGACACCCCCAGCCTTATCATATGACGTCCTTTGTCCTGTAGACTGACACATACCTGTACCTTGGAAAACAAACCCTAAAAAAAAACGGTTGTAGTATTACCATATTATCAACTTGCAGATCAATTACAATGTTTTACAAATTCTTTATAGTATATCTATTGCTTTAAAAATCTTGAATAGTTTTGGTTATGTTGTATTGACTTCAAGTCTTTTGTTTCTTTTTAATTTATCCAAGTTGGTGTTTTTCTCTTTAAACAAGTGATCAATGGATTCAGTTCACGTCAGTTAGGTCAGGAATATATATAATTCGAATCCTAGTGGAGACGGGCAACATTTTATTCTTTATAACAAAAAACATATTATATATAAAATCTAATTGTGTATAATGAGGTTTGAATTGAAACACACTCGAGTTAAAAAATTAACAATCTATCTGTGTTATAAAGAAAAAAATGGCCGAGCCGGTATGCAATATATATTAACGTCCATTAACGACATTTTTGAACATACAAGAGGGTATGGTTTTAAACCCTCGAAATCACAGTACAATGGTTCGACTTTATGCATTAAACTATACACTGAAAAAAATATTCCTTAACATCTTAAGGAAAAACTTATGGAACTTTCCTCCAATAAAGCACCAGCGGAATATTCCATAAATTTCAAGGAATATGACATGGAATTTGTCTCGTGGGCAAGGATTATTCCAAACATATTTATGGATTATCCTTAAGGGGTTACGAAAAATTCCACAAAAGATAAGGAAAATTACAAATAAAAGGCGTTATGGAATTGTTTCCATAACTTTGTTAAGTAATTTTTTTTACAGTGTACCTTGTTATTTTAGGTTTAAATTTGGTATTTTCTGTAATTCTCATTACCCATGTTCACTCCATCAGTTGCCTTCAGCTGAACATCAACATGGCGAGTAGTGTTGCACGTGGTATAGTTAAACTCATACGTGGTCCTTTGTGATTGGTCAATGGGGATCCAATCAGAATCATACTTGGGAGTAACACATACCGCGCTCCAAACAAACACTTGGACTTCTGCAGCGAATTCAATTTTTAAATGCCTGAAGTAAATGTATGGTATATTAAAGGAGATTTCAGACCGTAAACGACTGGTGGATTAGTCAATGTTTACGTCACATTTGCCGACATTCAATTAGGCTGCGGAGTGAATATTTAGACAAGTTGTGAATATGTCATATATTTTTAAACGGTTATTCTAACAAGTAGCATCCTTAAGTTGATATTGTAAAGAATAGTGCTAAATTAACTAAGAAGGACAGACCTGAGTTTAATAAAAGTTTAAATATACTTACTTAAAAAGTATGCCTTCAAATTATTCCTTAAATAAATTACATTTTTTGTAAAGCATTCATAAAATTAATATTGTGTTATACACATAGATCGGGTTAAAAAAACCCGAGAACCCGCCACCGTGGCTTTATGGTAAGCGCGTGAGCTTAATGAACCTAATTCGATGTAACGTTCACCGGGTCGCGTCCGTACGTTGATATAGGAGTGAGTCACACCATGTGGCGCCGAATAACGCGGGTGGTTTTTACGATGTTTCTTCACAGTTTTCCGCCATAATTTGTCAAGGAACTGTGTGAAGTGGACAATTCGCCGTCACATAAGCACCGTCCTTCCAATGCATTCCATGGGAATAAGCCTTAGGTATTGGTTAACGGTGATCCAAATGCAGGAGGAATGTCTGGAGATAATTCTTAGTTTGCTTTTTAATATACTTCACATGTATTTTGGTTTGTTTGTTTGTGTAAATTTAACGTCGTACTCAATCGTATTTCACTTATATGGCGACGGTTTGTCCATTTCACCCTGTTCCTTGCTTAAATACGCTGTAAACCGGGAAGAAATCTCATTAAACACTCCCCGATGATACCAGAGCCACACCGTGTGACTCCATGGTCGACGGACGGACTCTATCCCGTGGACGGTACATTGAAATATGATTACTATAAAGCACACACGCTCAACGCTAAGCCGGGTGTTTTACTTTGAGAAATTGTATTGTTGAGGGCTGCTTTCGTTCGTTTGCTTACTAAGGTGTTTCCAGGGATATCCAAATGACTGGGTATCCAGCAAATAAGAATTTCTGCAGCAACTGACTTCTATGACCTGTATGCTGATAAGGAATCTTCAGGATTGGTAGATGCCGGACCGTAAATCTAATGAAAGCTATCACAGCAGAAGATCTTAATAAGCGTGTTGTCAAATTGTTAGGATTTATTATCGTGTTATAATTTAACACAACTAGCTTTATTCAATTCCACAAATGACCGACACAGACCAAAGACTTAACAGGTGGTTGCTTTAAATATCTATGCATCTATAATTCAGCTCTTGGACGTACAAAAGATAGAAGTATTTTCTATCACGATTCCCGACGATCGGTCTTTATGCTAAAACAAATCAAAGACAGTATACTATCCATATAGTAAATACTCCCTCTACACTCATAGACATAATGATTGTTTGAGGGCTCTTCTGAAAAGAGGATGGTTCTATATATAACCATTACGACAAAAACGGTTCTTTGGTATAGACGAAAGGGATAAATATTTGGAACAGTTGCTGTGAGAGAGCCACAGAAGATTGTGTATTCACCGTGTTGTTACAGATGCCTACCAATGCATCCATAAGCAAACGGACACACTGGTGACCATGCGTGTTTTCAAACAATGACGTCAGTCCCGCCTCTTAAATTATCTATTGATCGGTTATGCTTACTCGAATGCAAGAGGAATACAGATGTTTATCTTTGAAAATATGCAATAACAATAATACGTTTAGGTCGAAAAACAGTTGTCTTTCCCTTTTAAAATGCCGTTGAAAGAGGATTGACCATGTTTAAACGGTACTTAAACGGATGGAAAAAGCTATTGGACCTTCGTTTTAGCATTGTTATCAAAGTAAATTCCGTGGTAATGAAAAAAAAAACCCCACTAACTTTTGAAATGACCATCCGTCTTCGGTGTTAAACAAGTATCTGGGTGTCCACAGGCGTATATGGGTATCATTATATGCGTATAGAATACCTGCAGTTTCATCATATGTTCTCATTCCTGAGTATTGTTGACTCCCTGTTCCATCAAAATATAGGGTTTGGGATATTTCTGAATCAAATAAATATACCATGTCAAAAACAATCACCTATATGTAATTAGTTTTGGCTACAATGTACAAGAACAATAGCATAATTCTTTTTTAAAATAAATAATTAAATTCTAAATAATTCCATCTGTGAATTGACACAAATATTTATTGTACAAATCAAACTTGTGTCTGTGAGTTCTGTATTTATTATATCATTGATATGGATATGTTTAAAATGCTCTCCTACAGGTATAATATTTAGCGATTTTATTCACGGTTAGCTGTCCTGCTCAAATACTTTCTAACCAACCAGAAGCTTCCTTAAGGTCTTGCAGGACCCCTTGTGCTCCAAATGAACAAACAGTTCAATTTAAACCTATAATGTAGCTTCCCCGTGATCACGTATACAAGTCGCAAAACTTTAATTGCCTATTTCTCACACTTCACTTTTAAGGGCATTCTAGAAAACTATTCTTGGTAGAGGCTTCAAATTTGTAGAATTGTAAGAGCACGTTGTGATCTAGTAAATGGTGTCTTATTTTTTTTATAATTTCGTCCTTTATTGTTTTTAATGTTTTCTCAAAGTTAGATTTTACATTTTTATAAGACTTGTCAAGGTGGGATAGACAAAAAAATCAACTGTGATCGATTTAATCAAAATATAAAAAAATGAAGCACTGTTTACTAGTTCAAGGAATATTCTACTAGGTCAACTTATCTATTGAGTCTTATCGTTATCGCACTTCGAGAAATAAAACTTTCAGTCTATTTTTTCCTGTAGACATTTACTAATTTTGCAATATTTTTAGAAATAATAATTGGATTTTCACAACATTCATAAATATGTAATGCTGGGTATATAAGCTTTTCTAGAGGGCCCTGGTGATACGAGGCGACAAGAAGTCTTTTATCCTGTATGGCCTTGTTAAGCGTGATTTCCCTCATCTATTGTTCTGACACGCCACCATGTCAGTGAAATTACCTGAAGCACCGCGCTAGAACTCAATCATGTGTGAGAGGTGCTATCATTCTAGATTGTTCCGTATGCCTTCTTCGATAAAGTTGCCGTTTTTAACAAAAGAAACACATCAGGTCACACGCATTAGCTCAGTGTCAATAGTTTCGTGAAGGTGAATATCAAATGTAAAATATTCAATTGTATTGAGCCCAAACAAAACATACCAACGATGAAGTAAACTCTGTTTGGGAGCGTTATGTTAATATATGTCCTCATTAAGCTAATATTAGTTTAATGGGGATTGGATTTACCTTGATCGAAGAATGCACCTCGTACTTTAACCCAGATCGGTGGAACTCCCAGGCCATGCTTTATTTCCATATAGCTTTTCCCCACCATCTCAAAAGGACAGCTGGTAAAATCACTCTCGTAAAAGTCATCCATCGACCAAACTTGCGCCTGTAAGACAAATTGTTGTGGTTTATATGTACGTCGTTTACATTAAATCTTTTGTAATATAGAACGACATAATTAACTACTGTATATAACTGCCGTGAAACAATAACTGGCCGCGTAAACGGCTTGCTACAAAGCTGACGTTAGCTTTACAAGTTTCTGTATCATACAATGTTTGGTTTGGTTTGGTGGGCCCAACTGTCGAAATGAGATAATGAGGCCTCTGGCATAGTCTATTATTTGCGCCATTAATGATAATTTGCGTTAGCGACAATCTTATAGCATCAGCTTGTGTTGCGCGAAACTTAACACATTGCTGTTCTGCCTGAATTTTGTGGATACAATGGAACCATCTTAACATTTAAAGAAACATAATTCTTGATATAGCTGAATATTAAAAAAAAACAATTAATCACAATCGAAAAGGAATTTTGTAGACAAATCATTATAGATAATATTTGTAAAGAGTTGTTAAGAAAAAGCCACTGAGCATCTCGACATATTGAAAATATGACCAAAAAATGCACATACACAGATATTAACACATATGCTTAAAATTACCCAAACTCTTAAAGGATATTAAAAAGCATTCCCTTTAGGATGAGTGGAAGATGAAGTCCCATCACGGATCTTTATTTTTAGCCACGGATACGGAATAATCGGGCTGATTAGTAAATGTGTTATGTGAGGGAAAAATGTAACGAATTTTTTATTTAGGGAAAGTTAAATGTGATAATCATTTTGATTGATTTACACCTGTACATGTATGCTATCATAGCGTTGTCCAGGTGTATATATATTATTGTAATTTACACAAAGACGACCGCACACTTTACTGTTATTTATCACCATACAACACGCTCTTGGTTAATGACCACGCAAACAGCAGGAGAAAACGTTTCAAACTTCCATGCCTCCATGTGGATAGATATACAATCAGACTGTGGGCTCCATCTGAATTCACATTAATGACAATCCATTACCGACATTTATTCCCGCTTGATTAAAACAGTTTTTGAAAAAAGTAATCTGAAAATACAAGTTGACAAAGGCGTCGTACTAGTGACTTATGATGTAAAATCTAAGCACGTAAACGTGGACACTGAAACAGGACTTTGTGCTGTTAAAAATGATGTTGGTCGGTACTTGTTGAAACTGTAGAAATACTAGTGTAATGATACCGAGCAGTGGCCAATGTTTTTCCAACAAAATACTGCACTGTGCCAGAGTGGGAAAAAATTATTGTGATGTGTTGGAAACAAACCCTACTGTACTTCAATATCTGGATGACATCTTTATTAGGCATGATTTTAATCTTTTCACTCTTAATCACGATGACCCTTACTTTAAACTTCGTCATATTATCAGCCTACATAGTGTTTGTTTGTTAGATGTTACGCTGTACAAGGGTATTATTTTAGATAACCAGGATTTGTGAGTGTAAGGTATTTCTTTCATCGTCCAGACACTTTCAAGTACATTAATAAATCTCAACTAATAATGTTTTACGTGAAAGTTAGGAGTTTTGCTCTACCTTCAATCGCCCTAGTTCTGGTTTCTGTAAGGCACTGCTTTGTAGTTTGATATCTTAGCCAAAACCGAATCTCTTGTTTGCTACATATTTATCAAACATTTTAAATATGCATTATCTTACGAAACTTGACTCAGGATGTTTATCTATATGAGTATATAGTGTTAAACATAATTTGCCAGTCTAATTGACGGACAGTGTAATTTTTAATATGCATTTGGAGTCTCAACGCGTTACTTACATTATCATAAAAAAACAAACTTGAAATTGCGCGTCAAAAATACAAAATATGTCTCCCCACTAAAATGTATATAAATTTAGGATTATGATATTTTATTACAATTTTCTTTAAATATGTGCCATCAGTACTAATATGAGATGACGATTTGTTTAGGGTGTTTTGTTTTTGCCTTTTTATGCTCGAGTATTTAAGCTTTTAACTAATGAGAAATAAACAAAGATCTACCTGAACTAGGACATTATATGATAATTGATTCCATTGGCCACCTCCCCATTCTCCGCCGACAAATACAGCATAAGACTGTGTATTTGGATCCCAGGGAGTAACTGACCAAAGGAATACGTCAGTGTCACTGTATGCATAAAATACACCACCTCTCTCAATAACTGAAAGAAATCACACACTGTAAAAATAAATTGTCCTAAAATAAAAACAATTGATATCAATAAAGGAAATCATTTCCAATGCTACTGTTATCCAAAATAGACACGACAGGACAATCACAGAAATCAATAACCCGACATCGGCTTCTTCTGGAGAACACCAAGGCGACACCAATCTCCCTCCTAATCAGCCACAGTTTGATGGAAACAAAACAGCGCCTAAAACCTTGGATTAGTGGTCAGCGTGTCCGCATACTAATCTTAGTTCCATGACCGTTCTTGGAATCGAGTCCGCCTATCTACCATTAGATATATGAGTCATTTATATGAGTAGAAAATTTCGCGACTCAGGGGCTAACAGAAGTCTCCACTATTTAATCCAACGCTAGTCCCAGGTACACCATTTGATAACAATTACGGTTTCTGCCTTTTCCGTTTTCCAAAAAGTACGATTTTGATCTGAAGTTCATAACTTGTATACACTGTAACTATTAGAGAAATTAGAAACTTTCTTTTCAAAGGTTGAAATCACTATAAAGGGCAAAGTTAAATTTATAACTCACAATTGTAAGTAACGTCCAAAAGACTGTCGTGTTAAATAAAGCTTACGCAAACGATACAGTACAGTTATTAATAATTTGTGTATGAATATTATGAATTTCTTTGCAGTCTTAAGCAAAGAATAGCTGGTGTGTTCCATGTCATTTAACGCATGTCATGCTCCATAGTAAATGTCAACATTACAGACGTACAGAACTAGATCCACATATCTGTCAGATGTCGCGTACGTTATATATTGACGATAAATATCGTATGAACATGATAGTGGAGTATTTTACATATTTGTATTTGCCACCAAAAGTAGTAACAATGTTAGAAACCTGTTTTAATAAACTGTTATGGCAAGACGTTTTATCACCTCTATCTTTATTATACATATTTTGTGTTTCGTGTATGTGAATTTCCTTTCCACATATGTGAAGTGATTGCCTACATTGTGAAAAAGATTTTCATTACAATCTGATCATAATCTTTTACAGGTCTACAGTTGCGACGGATTCCGTACTGAGCATGTATATAACGTCTGATCCATCGAGAAATAATCTGATGTAGACGACAATAAAAATACTGAATAAGAATACACCCGTCGCCTGATATAACATTAATTTATTATTTGTCACCGTAATTAGCATATTTCAGAACAGAATATATAATTTTTTATTTCAGCCGTTGTTAGACTGTTAATATAATTATGTAAGTGTTAGTCGACTAACAGTTGACTTTTGGCAGTCTGCGCTTGGCTTTTTTGTCGTTGTAATCTCGCTGTCGCGGGATCATTTCCTGATCAACTATTTTCACTTTGGCGTGTGCCCTGCTAAGGCTTAACCTGCACGGCATGTGCTCTCGCTTAATCTGTCAGTGGAATATACTCCTATCGTCTTTGTTTTCGTCTTGAAAGTACAAAAGACGATAGGAACATGTTATATAATTTACCCAAAAGCTATATCGTTGATTTAAACACATCATTAAACACATTACAAATAACACACAACTTAGGCCTTAATTACAGCTATAACTCCTTTATCTCCAGCACCTTGTAAATTATTCCAATAAATCAGTTGAAAAATACTTTATAATCGAAACTTCGAAAAGGGTTTGCCTTGCAATAAAATTCAATGGCCAAGGTATAAAAGTACTGTATATTGTGAACCCAAGGGAAATACGAAATAAGACATTTTTCTGGCCAGATACGATTCGCAACGATCTGCCGTCGATTATCATCCACATTATATACCGAGCGTACGTACATAAAGCTGTGTTTGAATACGCACCTAAATCCGAATCCACCTGAGGCGAACCAGATGCTTCAAACACGAAGTCCTTGTTGAATCCCTCTATTACTCGAACAAAAACCTGGAACATTCATAGAAAGTTTCATAGATACATTTTACCTGCGTATATACAGTGTCCTTCGATATTTTATCTTTTTGTTACAACAATCTGCTTAAAATTATTGATATGAACAGTTTTGAAAGAATAGAAAACAACGCAGAGTACAAAGTGGGCCCACATGAAATTATTATATAAAAAATGGTCAACACACCTTTACTATACTGGGCACCGTCCCGAGTCCATGGTGGATGACTCTGTAACTTGTTTCTTGTAATGTACTGGACACTTCAAGCCAGGAACTTTGAAATGATGGCGGAGGAAAAGATTCGAATCCCATCACAGTACTCCAGAAGAACAGGAACATAAGTTGATGAAGTTGATGATTTACATGCAGCATATTCTCCACTAATATACAGCATATACATGAATAACAACTTTGTTTTATGAGCGATTTGACGTTTCGAAATAGATGATAATGTCGTCAAGCAGAGGGCCTACTGGTCCGTGTACACGTCATATCCAATCAATTTCGGGCGAGACTGGACAACACTATTGATAATGGTTGAACAATGATGAGCAAATTCGAAGTAGGTTAACAAAATCTCTCGGCTGGTACACAAAGTGGTATAATCTCCATTCCACACTGTCATTTATCAAACGATGCATTAATTAAGCTATAAACAGTAAATGGATGAATACTATATTGGTCAATTATGCATTATTCACATTTGTCTGTGTGTAGAATTGAGGAGTGAATGAACTCGGTCTCTATTCACAATGAATGATATCAATGCATGATTTATACATGCTTGTTTCCAACTACATGTATGTATCTCTTTGAGTCATTATATTTTCGAGTAAACAGCAACCTTGTATCTTAGCAACAATGAATCGAGCAGCACTTTACAAGTTTCAGTAAACAATGGATTTGGTCGAGGCTGACAATACATCTTGTTGGCAAAAGTCTTTAAAAATGATATCATTCCGGAGATCGTTTTCATGTAGAAATGTAACACTTGTTGTTGAAATTGTGCTTTTAGTACGGCTTTCCGGGATTGATTTCGCGGCACGACAGTTATCTTTTTTTAAAATTGGTTGTTTTTATTTTCATTTTCATTGCCTTATTTGAATAAAAAGAATGACTGACATAGCCTTCAATTACTTATAATTACAATATATTAATTAAGAATACTAGCATAAAATTATGACTTAAAATAGAACATCTATTTATATATATTGTCCAGTCCCCGTATGTGTACACAGTCTTTTAAACAAATATAAATGTTTATTTCTCTGGTTAGAGAATGGGTCATTATGGTTGCTTATTATCTTCATCGGAACAAGTTAACGTCGGTGCCTGTATAAATCTAAGTGAGCATATGGCGAAACTTGGTCGGCTTTTAGTCCTTAGTCTGATACTGCGTTTGACATTTCAAGGGATCACGTTTGTCTAGAATGATCTTCTCAGTGTGTTATTATATTCGTGGATGCAGTTCGAAGTTGTTATCTTTCCTTTTCAGTAAGTTAGTATTTAGTATGTCTGTCTTGAGTATCTGTAAATAGGTAGCATCTTTTTGTATAAGGGACACAAAATAATTGAATGTAATAATAGGAATAGTAACAATGATAATAATACTAATGTCCTAGTAATGATAACACTCATAATAATAGCAATAATTAAAAAAAAGTTATTTAGAAACTTTCTTCTAATATTGATTTATTCTAGTATTTTATGCGGCCCATACAAAACATGGTATCACCAAATTCATATTGCATGTAGTTAATTAAGATAATTCGATATTGATCCAATATTTTCTATTCGTTCCTTAGCTTAGTTTCTTACGTTTATATTTATTTTGTTTAATTTTAACGTGAAATCCAAGGACCATGTTACATAGGGCAGACACAGAACATGGTATATCCGCTGCCGCCACACCATCTTTTCAGGATGAGATTGATCGCTAGATTTGAATTGCATGATGTCTTTTATTATATTGTAATATGCGATGGCCTTTTAGTAGCCGATAATTAATTGAAATACGAGTTTTATGTGGCCGACATTAAATAGATATTTAGTTGATTTAAATTGAACTGAAGTAAGCTTTTTGTAGGTGTATTTCTCGCACCTAGTAAATATGTGATATATTTTTTTTTCTCCTCCGGCACAGACAGATGGTGTGTTTTAGATGAGTTTTGCTCCATGGAGTTCAAAACCAGTTTTCCCAAGGCGTAAAAGAGTTAATACGATATTCTCTTGTTAGCTAATTAATATGAGCCGTTATATCCTGTTTTCGCTCCTTTAATATGATATATACGCTCGCAGTATTCATTATCCCATTCATTCTGCCGTTTGTTAAGCACCTGCCGTATATTATGGAATTATTACGTCCGATGTAGCTATCACATCTTATTTTGGTTCTGTTTTAGACTGTGTTGAGCTGCTTTATTGGCAGCTTTATTTACTTTAATGTTAATATGGGCTGGTACCCAACATAGGGTTTTCTTAATTCCTGTATAGACTATTTAACTAGATACATATAGATTCTCTTTTTCATGAACTAGATTGTGTCTATCGGAATAAAAGTGTTCGATCGACCATAGACTGCTTAATGATTCCGAAAGGATGAGTGATTACATTGGGTTATGTTCTAGGAACCATTCCAGTGCTTCTATAATGGCTATATGTTCACTGCGTTTGACACCATGGCACACTAGTTATTGGTTCATAAACTTAAAGCTTACGGGGTCATTATTGACCAGTCTTCTGATTTGTGCCATGGTAGCATTTGGGGTTCCCCAGGGAGTTTTTCTTGGGCTACTTTTCTTTATCGTTTACATAAACGATATCCCCCTGATTCTCAAGTATTCACAACTCCTTTTTATATGCAAATAATGGCAATTTCTATCCGGATATTTCAAGTTTAGGAGACGCTGAGCTTTTCCAGTAAGATATTTGTCGTACTTGGTTCGAATGTTGTAAAGTTTGGTGACTCTCCCTTAACATGTAACATTATAAACTTTACAAATAAGCATAATACGAGTTATGAAACTGACTTGGTTTTGGGTAATCGAATTACCTTATTCCGGAGTATTAAACTTGGAATATGAAGGGCCACTGTGGTCACCATGGCCGAAAACTTGATAAAATGTAAATGGTCTAACTTAAATCCCTGAGGTTGTTATTCTATTTCTCGGAAATATAGGAGTCTTCATGCGGCCAATTTATATAATCTTCCACCATAATAACAAAATGAGACAATTTTAACAGTTATTATTTGTTTTACAGAAATGCTTGCACAGTGAATTAGACTGTTCTATCAGTACATATACCGTCTTGTAAATTTTATCTGAAAACTTTTTATATTAAAAATCTCTGAATAACTATCAGTTAACAGTACTATAATATAGTTATTTAATCATTTTAATTATATACATTTGTTTTAAATCTCTTATACATTAATCGATCTTAAGGATACTCTACAGAGTGTTTTTACATGTTGCCGTTTAACGTCTAAACTACTGTGAATATTGTAACACATGTATATATATCCCGAATCGTCTCTGTCTGCAGAACAATAGGCCTAGTAAGTAAATTATTTTTTTCTTAAACTTACAGAAAAAACATTTTGCATAAAAAGTAAATTTTTGCTACCTCTTCTTCAAAACGCTACTTCTTTTGCACCATTTACTTCAGCTGTTCGATTTTACATCAAACTGTAATACATTATGTGAACCAAAAAACGGTCATTCAGTTTTTTTATCGGGTCTGCTTTAGGATAAAGATCATTATCTCACTATTTTGAATATGCAATAACAAAACAAATCGCAAATTTTGAATATTCTTAAATGTGTTAGAAAGTACGATCCTAAATACCAATAAACATAAACTGGAGTAAACCGTCAGCTTGATAAGAAGTTTTTTTTTTGTTCTGGGATAACGTATGCCGATCTGATGATTTTTGGATCGTCTGTGTGTACTTTTAGACATACTAGCCCTTATTTAAGCCAATCTCATTAAAATCAGATCCCCACGCTCGTCGTGTTGCGTTTGAGGTCTAACAGAAACGCCTTGCTTACAGGGCCGATTGGTTTCTTAAATTGACCAATCATAGAGACGCTTCTCAAACCTGGTTTGTAAAAGGAGAAGATTTTCGCCGACGTGCCAGATTTTACAGACTGTGCATTTTAACATGACGAGTGGATATGCACACAATAAAACAACGTAATTCAAATAATAAACCCTGTTTAGTACACGTGACACGGAAGAAAATCTGAGGAACATATGTTTTCTAGTCAGACTGCTTTCGAAGATCATTTCTATATATCTTACACTCTTTTTAAGTTTAATTTCTCGATGTCAAGTTTGTATTACGGTGCTTTTTAAGTTTAAGTTTTTCTTTACATTTCTGTCTTTTTCGATCGATTGATTGATTAATTGATTAGTGTGTTACGCCACATTCAACGGTATTCGACTTTACGCCGCTGTAAACACGTAACAGCACGGTGAAAACTTTTACACCGCGGAACAAAATATTAAACTGCAGAGAAAACTTTGACACAGCGGGGAATTTTTTTACACCGCTCCGTAAACTTTTACACCGTGGTGAAAATTTTTACAGTTGGCTAAAGGTCTGAAGGGTTGGACACTGTGGTACTCCTCTCGCGTTGCAGCATGTCTTTTCAAATGCCATCTTTGATAATTATACAGTAAAAATAAATCTGAAAAAAAAAACGTTATTGGAAATGGATATAACGGTCTTGTCTGTGGTGTTAACCGATTGATTTTAAATGCTTTACACTTTATTGGTAGCGATTCCTTTCCTAAATCTGTTGGTCGTTGGTTCGACACTCGGACAGGCCTCAAACTTTAAACATTTTCTGAACTAGAATATGTTCCAACTAATAATGTGTTATCCAAGAAAATAACATTGCAAATCACCCAATGAGTCATTAATAAATTGTGAAGACTGTGTAGAACTGTGGTATAACAGTCGCAAAGTCCACATAAACAGTCAATAAAATGTTTTTTGCTATCGCATGTGTAGTCTCATTGGAAACATTTTCGAGTAACTCAAAGTCAATCGATAAGGCATTTGTTCGTCATTTATTTACGGCTTATGATATTTCGCCTTACAACCTCTTCCTCTTTTGAGGACATTTTATTGGAAGACAAAAAAGTGGTTCCAATTACAGATTGTATGTTGTGACGCCGTTTTGCTGAATTGTTATACATTTTATTGAAGGACAATTTCTCTTTATTTCATTGAATATATATACTAAATAGGATAAGGCAAATAGTTTAATATAATACTGTGCCTTTCCTCCATTACGGTATTGTATGGTAGACCACATTTAATCTGATTGATGGATATCGCTTGTTTATTTATCGATATCGAATA
>JAVFBX010182559.1:0-14330 GCA_034783855.1 Mopalia kennerleyi
TAACTCATGTTTTATCGCCTTTGGAGGCAAGGTAAGAAAGGAAGAGAGGCTTAATGCGACGATCTTCTTTTCCGCCTCGCCTCGGGAAGATGATAACAATAGGCCCTATATAGATGTGGGTCCAGGGTCCAGAAGTTATTTAATTGATAATTTACATGTATTACTGTCACTCGTCAAATTCATTAATTTAACGAAAGCATTTTTTTTTTAAATGTTACCTTGACAAATTTCTACAATCACGACGTAGCTTATTTATGAAAAGCCTATCTATACAGAGCTATAAGAAAATCAGCTCTGTCGAATTATTTATCCATGCAATTGCCGCCCATTACCCTTGTGTTTGCCAATCGAATGTCCGGATTATTAAACAAAAGCAAACATATAAATCCAAAGGTTGGGCTACCTATCTATCTTATACAAGCCTCTCCCGTATATAAATTGGTTTACGACTCGGGGCAGTTATCTAGATCTCAATGTTGTCATAATTTTATACAGGGTTTAAATCAACCTAATTTAAGAACAGGAAAATATTGAATATATGGGACACCACACGTCATTGCAAAAAAAAAATCAAAAAATCTGCATGCACTGCTCAGAAGTGGAGGGTCCCGGAAAAAGTGAGGGACTAGAGACCCCCCCCCCCTCCCCTCCCCTCCCCAAATGAAATAACCTCAACTAAAGGCCTACTTTATATAGAGGACCCACGGAAAACGCTATCAAACTTTGAATTTGTAATCAAACATGAAAATAGACTGTCTTATTATGCATTTCCTCCAACACTATTTATTGGAGCTCATCGCCTGTAATAAAGAAAACCCTGAAGTCGTTAAGATTTACACGATAAGCGTCTCGCAATCATGGGGACAATCTTTGAGAATTTAGGTCAAGCTGACCTAGTTAGGCAGATTCATTGTTAAACAAATGTATGCTTTAGGAATTTGTTTTGTTTTGTAAGGCCGTTTTACCTGTGAACGTTTTGTATAGAACATGTATTTGTGACTGCTTATAGAGGCATATACAGGAATGCTTTTAAAGCTAAACAATATACTTCTAGTTTCTCCAGTTCATTGTGTTATCATGACGTGTCCTCTGTGGGTTAATGCATTGAGTGGGAGTACAATAAATCTATCTTTTTTATGCCTATCAGCATGTTGACATAAACAATTTTTTGCTGTGACTTTCTATTTTACTTTCTTTTGACTTTCCCCCCTAGTATTCTGACATTTAAGTTCACATAGAAATAAAATCATTTGCCAAAGAAAAACAGCTTGGGGCACTCCAAACCGTCCTCCATTATTATCTCATATAATCTGCAATACTTTAAAACCATACAATAATTATTTTTCACTTTAGCTACCATTATAACTTGTGAAATTATCAGGAAAATAAGCCAGGACTTCAGGACTTTAATAATTCTCTCAGGCTTACCAATCGCAAATCAAACCAAAAGTATCAACAGACACAATTTTATCAATCATTTTTTTCTTTTCGTTTTCATTTTAAACAAACAAACAAAAATTACTGATATGGGGTCCCCGAATGCCCCTAATCCAATTTGTAATAGGCAAAGCTGATAAGACAGTGAATATGCATTTCCATCTCCAGTCTTATTATCATAATGCTATATAGAATGATACATTTGCATTAAAATACCTGTAGTGTGTTTTCATCAAGGATAAATCTTTACATAGAATGGCCAATGAAGAAAAATTATCCGTGTGTTAAGACTTGTCATGCAACTTATATGTTAAAAAAAAAATATAATGACAAATCAACGGGGGAAAAAAAAAGCCCTACATTTTACTTTACAGTCTACACATAGTATTATGTTTAATGCTCTTTAAACAGTTAAGATAAATAAGGTAGAATTTGGTAGAAAACTATGAAGAACTTAAAAATTGCTCTAGACATACTATTAAGAAATTGTGTCCGCTTTTACATTGGTTTTATTCCAGAACAATGTGAGTATAGCATCACCAGGAAGCAAGTGTTGAGACAAAGCGTTATAGAAGTTTATTTGTGCTGTTGTTGACTCTGTATATTCATAACCTGGTGTGTTATTGATTGGCATTAAAACGTCCTGTTTTAGGTGAATTCACTTATGTGACAGTACCAGGCTTGTGCTGTTATTTTTTCAGGCATTACCTTAAAATTCGTCCTCCAAAATTTTGTGAGATAACCTAACATTTGCATTTGCTGCTACTTTGCTAATTTGTAAAATACAAAAATATGCATTAATGAAAAATAAAGCAAAAATTGCTTTATGATACAAATTTCATTGATGATCAGATTGACAAAATTTGTCAAAATCAGTAGTTTAAAATGCAAATTTTGACAAACACTGCAAAAAATTTGGGAAACCTAACTTAGTCATCCTAAAATAAGTTTCGGTCTGTTCTCCCCTACAGTTACAGGTCAGCAGTGGTTGTTCCAACAAATAATTGACACTAGCACAGCTTCAAAGTGAAACAGTGAAGTGTTTTGAAAAAGTTGGAAAGTACATCTTTAATCTTCCTCCAGTACTTAGCAAAGACAGCATTGTTAAACTTCAAACAAACTGCTCTGAGCCAGGTTGATGGCATATTCCTTGGTGAAGAGTCCATTTCTACTAAATTAACAATACAAGGAGTGAGCGGATATAGATTTAGCTTTTTCATGTTCAATTTGACACTAAATCATTGAAATTTGACATTATTGGTGGTGCATCCCTTGTGATGTTAACATTTATGATGCGCAACAATTTGAAAAATCATCTATAATTTATGATGCACAACAAGTTTAAAAATCATCTATTGTTTATGATGCACAACAAGTTAAGAAATCAACTATTATTTATGAAGCGCAAAAAGTTTACAAGTCATCTATTATTGATAATGTGCAACAAGTTTCAAAATCCTCTATTAAATCACCTATTAAAAGGGCGGGTCACATCACAATGATTTCAATGATTATTTTGCAAAATTGGTGTAACAGTAAAGTAAACTGAACAAAGTTTACGGCGCAACAAAGAACATAACACAATGCAAACAATTATCATGATAATTAATAATATAATGTATTTCAAACATTCAATGATTTATATTTTTAATTTAATATACATGTACATTCTTCTCAAGAAAATGACTTCAACAGATATACCGTATGTACATTTTATAAAATTTACATATAAACATTTCATGAAACAAATATGAACTATTTAACAAGTGAGCTTAAGTTTTTTAGCACAAATTGTATCACATATAAACAATAATTGAGAGATGGTCAAAGTGATTGGTGATGAACGAATGAATAATTATTAATCTAAATCTAACTATTCTGCTTTATTTAACTTTATAAAGTTGTTAAAAAATTATTAAATTAATAATTAATTGTACATTTCTTCCTCTTTGACTACCACAAGCCACCTCAATGGATCAGATTTTCTTAAGAAAAGATGGCAAGCGTCTGTGAGTGGGTTGTCAAGTAATCGTTGTAAACTTCCATCTGATTGGCTATTCGTCCACAACATCTTTATCCTAACCAATGAGCAGTAGCTTTAAGGCCCAGAAGGAAACGTTGTACAGGACAACAGACAAGGAAAACTATTCCGTAGCCAAAGAGTTAACACCAAACTTAAGATGATTTCACTTATATCATGATATGCCAACTCACTGGATGAAGGAAAACACCCTCGACACCACTGGCAACAAACGACAAGACAATCACAGGACATAACAAACAAACCGTCGTAGTGTTGCCCCACTGTGAGAGCACCAGGAAGCCCCCTCTCAGCTGCACGCCAAACCTCACTTTATAACTGAAGCTATTTACATGCGAGAAAGTATCTTCCATGTATCCAAAGTAGCTAGACGAAACTAATTGAATACTCAATTAGAAAACTTTTATATACTATCTGTTAAAAAACCCCTCTTATTGCAAGGGTCAATGTAACTAGCAAGTTTTCAGTACAAAAAGCTCAAGCCTAATTACTTCTTTAACAAAACTAACATGTAACTTACATGTAACAAGAATTCAATTAGTTATTCGTTTAACAAAGAGGGGCCATGAGGTACAACCTGCCGAGCATAAAGACACAAAGTTACACAGCTGAAATGAAATAGACACAAAGGGATGGTGAAAATTCCCAAAGAAATCATTCACTGGTTACTTTAAAACTCTTGACTCAAAGTTTTTTCACTCATGTATTCGATTTGTTTGTTTAGAGTGGGGTTTTACTTTGTACTTATTTCACTCATATTACTCACCACAAACTTTGAGTTGCCCATTAGGCTATAACCTGTGAGAACACAAGGACATTTTCAGAAAGATGGTACTTGAGTAAATGTAGTAAACATTGAATTTTGTTAAAATGTCAATAGTAACATTTCTAAAATAGTGTGACATGGTACAAGACAAATATAGGTTCAAATCATGGGGCAATTAGACCTTGCTTGGGTGTTTGTTTATTTGATTAGGGTTTGCGCCCACCTTAGGCTTATTTCACTCACATGATGATGTGCAGCTGTACAGATGAAGGAAACCACCCTAGACAGCACTGGCAACAAACAGAGACAAGACAGGACAAACCCAAATAACCACAAGACACATTACAACCACATCACAAAGAGATCGGCTTTATGTTGCCCTTTATCTCTGAGAGCACCAGGGCAACATGAATCGCCCTCCCAACCCTCCATCGGGGCAATGAGGCAAAGACTTAACAAGGGAGCTTATTTACAGTGAAAAACCCCTCTATAAATCCAGTTTGACTAATTGATTGGGTTTTTTCGCTGTGCTTAAGGGTATTTCACTTATGTGACGGTGGTGCATTCCAACAATAATTGACAATAGCCAAACCAAGATGTGAAGTCTATTCTGATGTACACCCTTTAGCACCCTCCAATCACTCCTTTCACAAAGATTATTTTTCTAGTCTTTTTTTTTTTAAATTAACAATTTAAACCTGCATTAAGTTTAACAATTAACCATCTTTGTTTAATACACTTAACAAGACAAATACCTCAAAAGCACATTACTTAAACATTTTTTATCTACAACACACAAGAAAAATTTCATTAACAAAGCAAGATAAAAGAGAATTGATACACAGAAGTCACACAGCACTATACATATGATAAACATGATTGATGTGACACAGATTAAAGCCTTGGATGCATTCACACATATGTCTTAATATCGAGGAATGGTAGAAAAAAAAAAAATAATTTAAGGAAAAATAAACCAAAAATTTAACTTTACAAGTCATTTGGTTAATTTGTAGTTTGTTAAATGATAACCATAATTTTTTATCTCACAAACTGTTTTTCACAAGAGTAATTAACAACTCTGGTTGAAGTAACTGACCCAATTAAGAATTACCATTTCTTAAGAATTCATTAATTTTCAGAACAATCATTTCTACAATCCTGAAAGTGACTCACACTGTGAAAAAAAAAAAAAAAAATATGTGACTTGTTCACCGCCAACACAGCGTGTAAAAATCTACTACAAATAGACAATCTTAAACAAGAATTCAAACGTTATGAAATGGACAGTTATGAATTGATCGTTATTAAACATTACAATCATTAACTCTCCACATATCCAATTATTCTCCATGTATCCAAAGTATTTTATATATTCCCGTTGCTCCCTGTGTTTTCTCAACATATAAAATGTTTTAGTTTTGTCAATATCTGCATTAATTTCTAAGGTCAAATGTCTAGATGTAATAAAAGGCTTGATTTTTAAAGTTTATCATTCCACATCTATGTAGAATATGTCTTTGTTTAAAATATATTTATTGCTTAAACCTATGCATTGTATGCAAAACTTAAAACAATTAAGATTTCACTTTATTTGTTCAATATTAATATTCCAAACATTGTTTCAATCCATTCACTATTTCAATCTATTAGATATCTCAGTGAATGTTTTCTAAGAAATGTTGATGCTTTTTAACTGAAAAATTCATCTTCTGTTTTTCAGAAACAATTTCTCAGTCTTTTAAATAGCTTCAAAAACAGTAATTTTACGGACGAATTTAGAGGTGATCTAGGGTGTTAATTGACTTGTTGTACTCAATCAATACAATCAATAATGACTGTAATTGTGGTTCAACCTTAAAATTAAATCGTCAATCTGTTTTCATAAACAAACAAAAAACTTTTTTTTCCTGCACTTTTTTTATGTTATTTGCCATGTGACATAAAAAAAGCTTCTTAACTAGTGTAATTAATGTTTAGGTTTTTTTTAAATTTATTTTTCCACAGTAAAAAATGAATCCAATTTGTCAGAGAAGCTTGAATTTTTTTCAATTTATAAATGTTAGATAACATACAAGTAAAACTGTTACTATAAATTTTATAGAAAGAAAATTCAAATGGATTATTAACTATAACACTATAGTGGAGTGTTAAACTGGTTGCCAAGAAAACTACTCTCCATCAACTTGCAAAATTTGTATTAAAAATTTTAAAATAAATTTGTTGTTTATGATCTGCTGCTTAGAAACAAGCATTTTAATCTAAATATGTATAAAATTTAATATGATTCAGAGTAAAAATTTTTTATCAAAATCCTTTACCGCTAGTATGTTACATACAGGTGTATACTCTTATTTGATTGATTGATTGATTGATTGATTGATTAAGCCCGTGCTCAATTTATATGATGTGCCTGCTCTACTACAGTTAACAATGAGCTGATAAAAGGATAATGAATGTTTCTCTCCATTAGAAAAAAATTATTCCTCCAAGGCTGAGTACAGAGTGCATGCCCATATTTGGAACATCTTAGCCAGACAGCAATAATTGTATAAAAGATATCATGCAGACATTGAGACTGAAAAATCCACAAAGGAATAAACCATTTATATAACCAAAAAAGAAATTTTGCGAGATTCACAGTTCATTGATTTCATCAACAAATAAATCTTGAAAAACTCAACTCACCTGAGCTAGTAATACAAAAGTTAATGTGTCAAAAGTGTCTACAAAACAATGAAACTTTAAATGTAAAAAGTTGATACCTTATCCTTTTGTTTTGTTTGTTTGACAAGGATTTTAGGCAATATTAATTGTTATTTCAAACAGAGCAGAAGGAAATCACTGAAAGAAAAGCACAGGACAGAATTGGTGCCATAATATTTTCGAATAGTTTTGAATTGCAGTTCTGGACAGTAGGGCGCCAAAACAGATAATGCTGGACAGAGAGCATCAGGTGACTCCCTTCCAACCAACCACCGATTTGTTTTCAGGGAAGAACACAAAATGATTCAAAATAATCAGAAACAAATGGCACTACAATTGTATCAAAAAATAGTTTTTCATCATTCTGTTAATCCTGTCGAGGGTGTGGCTGGATGTGACAAAAATAGTTGCCAAGCATAAATATTTAATTTGACACAACAACACAATAAAATTAAATTAAAAAATTATTCAAACATGATCTGAAATAGAAAATGAAACATATCTAAAAAAACACAACAAATAACGAAAATATTTCTTAACATTCACTGTGATCAGAATCCCCAGTTCTTGATCTCTCTTCTCTTCGTTTCGTGCTCTTTTTTGTTGAAGAACCATTTTTTGACGTTGTGGAACCATTTTTGGGTGGAAGCGTCTCTTCATTGTTTTCAGATTTGTTCTTCAGGTCTGGGTCGGAGACTTTACGAGAGCTGATCAACTTCACCGGGTTAAATTGGGGTTGTGGAAGCACTAGTTCTGGACCCTGTTCGAGATCGTCCGATTTGATTTGCAACTCTAGGTCTGACAAAGAAAAATATTTGGCATTGTTGAAAACTTTAGTGCGAACTGAAGCATGCTTTATCACAGGTAAATGGTCGCTGTTGCTCCTAGACAACAATTTTCTCTTATCTGTGGGACTTTGGAGAGGAGTTTTTATGGGACTACAAGGCATACTTCTAGCTAGGAGCGAATATTGTAAAACACGTTCATTGGGAGGGCTACGTATGCCTGTTATGACATGCTCATTTTTTTGCGTAAATATTAAAGAATTTGTAAAATAATTGTCTTTAATTTCATCAGGTAGATCAGTGGATGATTTTGCTTTTTCCATGCCTAAAGATGGTTTTCTAACAATAAGATTCTGTAACTCTTGCTCAATGCTCTCAGAAAAATTTGATCGTGAATGTGATTGCATGCTGCTGACGCTACAAGTGCGTGCGTGGCTCAGTCCATCTGCTAGCTGGCGCTCCTGAAGTGAAGTGAGGTTAGTGTCAGAAATCACACCAGAGTTTCGAGAGCTGTCAGCGCCTCCTGAATACCCATCGTTAACAATTCCATGCACATGCTCAGTGTTAGAACAGTCTTCTCCGCCGACCCCACATGGCATGCTATGGTGGTCGGCGGTCAAGTTAGTATTAAAATTAGTGTTGGACAAGACGAGGGTGGCACCATTTACCAGATCATTAGCGCAGTCGTCAGCTTGCAGCACAGCAGAATCCCCAACTAAACTATTGCGGCCAGATGACATCGCCATTACCATTTCAGCGTCGTTGCGAAAGCGTATAAAGCCGTCCTCAACAACCAGCATGGAAACCGGACGAGATTCCACGCCAGACTCTAGAGATGGGTTAATATGGCCATTGCTTCCAGCATGCCCGTTCTCTTTGCTATTTTTTACCTGCATCTGAATCGCTTCATATGGCATGGGTTTCTTCGCAGGTGCTTTGCTTTTATTCTTCTTGCGATACACGATACAAGACTGCTGCGCGTCTGCCTGGCTGCCAGCGCTGAGGGTGGGATCAATATCATCCCACGCTATATCATCATTACCTGCTTTAGTGCCACAGCGTGGTCGAATCAACTCCCGACATGCGGCGCAGTAGAAACACCACCGACGAGTCCGTAAAGCTTCCACGTACCTGAATGGCTGTGTCCCAATGTAGCTCATTGTCACACACATAAGGAGTTCCACGAGCCGAAGTCCGAACTCGAAACCCCACCATGGCCAGGGCTCAGGTGTCTCCTGTGAAAATACACCAAATACACCAAACATGCCATACATTTCTAGGCCAATATATACAAAGCCCAATATGGCCGTTCCTAAGGTGACTTTCACAGCTAAACTAAGAGTATATTTGTGTGTCGGTTTCACTGTAACATTGCTGTCCGTCCGGGACGGCTTCCGGTCTGACACGGACACAGGTTTACCGTTCACAGCTGGAGACTGGCTGCTGCGAACATTACTTAATCTCTCCATGACACGCTGTCTTTTAAGCGCAGCTGCATAGAGTCGTCGAAATATATAACAATATCCTATAACGAGAAAGAGTCCCCACAACACAGACACTAATTCACAGAGAAACAGCATGATCCTTGCTCCGTAAAAATATCCAACAACTATATCTGTTATAATAGAAATCCCGAAATGGCACACAATAATAGCTACAAGTACTTGAATTTTTTGCACTCTTGGTCCCACCAGCTGCATCCTCGTGGCTTGTAGGAGAGCGAAGAAGAGAATACTGAAGGCAGATGTAAGGCATGGAAATCCTGTGCTGAATAAGAAATAGTCGACAACACGCGGGTAAATGCCGAGAGAATTGTATCCGTCAATTAGTAAATAAATCGCACGAATCACTCCCATGATAAACATAAGTAGGTTTAAAGAGATGAAATATTTTTGGCTGAACAGATGTTTTATCCGCCACAGACGTATGATACTGATGAGAGAAAATGCAGCCAGTAAGGCAAAAGCAGTTCCCATAGAGTATATGTGGATGGGCCAAGCCTCACGCCAAATAACTTTAGCCTTTACCCAGTCTGGGTTGGGTTCAGCAAATGGGACGAAGGTACTGGTAGGCTCCGGGGCTGGAACACCAGTGGTATTATTGGGTGCCATGGTTACAGGGCGTGGTTCAGGTTCCGGCTCTCCTTCAGGCTCAGGCTCTGGTTCAGGTATGCTGAACTGTTTATCTGGCAGACGCTTTGGGGTGGAGCTGCCATAGGAAGGCAGTTTTTCTGGCGTTACATCTGGCCCTTCTTTAGGGGTACTTTCAGGCTCTGGCTTACTGCCCACATTGTTGACGCCTTCAGACACAAGTCTTGGCCTAGCTGTAGGAATGGGAACAGCACTGGGACTTGCTGTTGATGATGGCTCAGCTTTCGGCGTAGATAGGAGTAAAGTTTTTGATGTTTGTGCTGTCGTTGTTGTTGAAGGTTCAGGTGTGAAAGTTAGAGCAGGAGGTAGGACTGTTTTCACAGTATGCTGGACTGTTGTTGTTGAAAGCTGTGGGCTAGTTGTTATAGCTGCAGCTCTTACAGTCGCTGTTGGAGTAGTCTTCTGTAATGCTGCACTGGTTCCACTCAGTGTTTGAGAATCTATGACAGAGGGAATCACAGGTATAGTTTGTGGAGCGGTCACCCCCTTAGCCTTAGGCTCTTCTATATAGCTTGTTACATTATCAAGCGGACGACTGAATTTAGGCTGGGCATTTTCTGGTGAAATAGAGGAATTTATCAATGCGTGACTGTTGATGGAGTTGGCTGACAATGAAGTTGTGTGTAATGGTGTCACGCCTGCTTTGTTTCCATCGCCTGAGGCAGGACTAATTTGGGACAGTATCTCACTAACTGTCAAATTGCCGCCGACATCTGAAGGTAATGCATCAGCATTTGCTACAAAAGCTGTGGTTGTTTCTTTACCTGCAGATTGATCTGATGAATTTACTGCAGTGTCCTTACTAGCTGGGGCGGACACAGTTTTATTTACACCTGTACTATTAGCTGAGCCAGGTGTGCTCAAAGTCTGACTCTCAGGTGTGACAGCAGTAATATTTATGTCAGTAGAATTGTAATTAGACCCCTCAGAAAGTCTCTTGCGTCTTAATTTAACTCTGTTGTTTAAAAATTTCGTTAGATAATAAACTGGGTCTGTATGTCTTCTTTTCAGTGAGAAAGGTACTTTCTTATTTGAAAGTCTTTCGACAACATTTTCATCAGATATATTTCTTCGTCTTGAGCTTATAATATTTAAAACGTGAGGTATTCGGAAAAACACTTTTGAGCCTTTGATGCTATCTGAACTAATTGATAAAGAATCAGCTCTGAAATCCCTAAGTAAAGTCTTCCCCGAACTCAAACTGTCTGACATCTTGTACTTTGCAGGATATTCCACATGGAAGCATTTGATTTCCAGGAACAAAGCGAAAATCAATAATTTCAGAAATGCAGTGGAGTATTTGCACTTCATTAGCACCATTGTTAAGAAAATATTTGCACGATTCAACAAAAGATGAGCACAAACATTGACAGCACTTTATACGCATTTCTTCGACAAACTTTTCCTGGAAAAATAACTTACGATTTCTGTTTACCAACTATGCCATGATTTTCTCACAAATAAACACTTTTCTTCTTGCTTCACTAGACCATTGTGTCAACCTTGTAGTCTTCAGTTGCACAGAAATATTCAATGTAAAACTTTTTCTTTTCAATACTAATTTGTGTTTTAGTATTTAGCAGCTTTCCTGCTCCACATTACATAAAATGCACACAAAATTCTTCCTCAGTAAAATCCAGAATTTTCATGACACGCAGAACTAATTTTCACACTAACATCTCAAATGAATTGAAATGATCCAGGTAAATTCTGACCCACACTCTTTGGGAAGGGGTCCTGAGGCGTGGCAGGCATGACTGGATCTGTGAACAATTAGTCCTTTATCCTGGCTCACAGGCTCGTATCAGACACCCTGCCAAGCAAACAGAAAAGGATAGAGTTAATTTTGGGCAGAGTTAACAATCGATTGTGACAGAATATAACAGGTGATTATGGCCCCCAGTTACACCCTTAAGTTGTTACATAACACATCCTTCAACCAAATGATCTTTCACACTTTAGACACAGGTGCCTCCATGTGGGTTTAGAACAGGGGTTTTTTTTCAGTTGGTCCTGTCATATTACATAACAGACCCCTGTTGACAAGTTCAACAAAATAAACTGGAAACATGGTTGATAAACACAACTATTGAATAGTATCTAGGTAAGGTTTTTTCCTGCATATGAGTAAAATAGTATAACTTTTTTAGTTTTAAGAGAGGTCCTTGGAAATGATAAATGAAACAAAATTATGTTTTTATTATAAACAAAAGTGCATGGAACATTAAAATTAAAACTTGATCGATGTTTGGTTGGTTTTGGAGATTTTTCTTTGCTTCTTTTTAAATTAATAAAAGAATAATTGCCAACTTAATGTCAAAATGTCCATTTTGCTAAACTTATTTTGAAACTAAATAACTTTCATTATAAATATTATTATGATACAAATTTAATACAAAATTGAATATAACAAATCTACACAATATATACAGTTAGTAGGACTTATTAAAATATAAAATTGTAATTACAGCGTCATTATTGATTTATTCAAATCAACATGAAATATATGCATGTAAAATAAATGAAATATTTTGCCACTTGTACAAAGAAAGAATACACTGTTTCAAAAGGGTAAAAATATAAAAATTAAAAATAATTCCAAACAAGCAGTTTATTGTAGAGGCAAACTTTGCAGAGTCAGTGCATAAGTGTCTTTTCGGGTCATTCTAATTAGACAGTATTCATTAAGTAAAGCCTTAACGAGGTCAACATTAATTAACCCAATTGGTACAAAGCATGATTTAGTCTTACTATTTATATACAAAATATTGAATAAATGCATACATTAACATATACATACCATAGATCAATACTGTCTCCATTATAATACAGCAGAAATTATATCTTGATATTTTAAAACATTTGATGAGTCATGTGACTGGTGCAAAAAGAACCCGGCTATCATGTGTTATGTCACCATCCATATGTGACGTTGTCAGATATCAATGACTTTATTCTTTCTTACATGTAGTTTGGAATTTTCACCACACTATTGCATTCATATAATGACGTCCCAGCTACATGTTTACAAATGGGTAAAGGAAATTCCACTTTGTTTCATTGGCAACAAAGAATGACAAGACATGAAAATATCAAGACTCAAAGCAGAACCCTAAACCAGTTGGTTTTTTTTCTCTCTACTTTGCACTTTGAAAGCACCAGATAGGTCCCTCTGAGCAGGCATATAGACTCACTCAAGCTATTAAAGCCTGTAGCATGTAACATTTAGTGAAGACAAATCAAGCACTTTCCATGATGGCATTTATGGTAGTGTTAGTGCAGCTAATACAGTTGGAGTACACTGCCCTCATCATTCTGTAACCATCAAGTTTATTTGTTTGTTTGTTTGTTTGAGTAGGGTTTAACAGCGTACTCAAGGGTATTTCACTTATATGACGAAGGATTGTCCACTTCACACTGTTCCTTGCCCTATTATGGTGGAAAACTGGGAGGAAACCTCAGAAAAACCACCCCCGCGATTGCTGGAGCCACATCTTGTGACTCACTCATATACCTGAGGGTCAACAAACGGACTCGATCCCGTGAACAGTACATCGAAGTTGGCATTAGAAAGCGCACTCGCTAACCACTATGTCACGGCCGCGGGCCTGTAACCATCAAGTAAATGAACCATATAGCTTTTCAACAGACTGCAACTTTGGGACAAACCCTTGCAATCACAACCTTCCCTGGAAGTCAAAGAGGCAGAGCTCTACTCTTAGCACCTATTGAGTGAAAACACAGCTGCTTAAAATTTGGAAAATGTGTAATGTGGGTCAACACATATTTTATTTAAGAATACTGAAATCAATAAATAAATACATAAATCAATAAAAGAATTGCATTGATGTAAATTATAGTTTATCTCTGTGTATTTATACAGTTGTAATTTGCCTGACAATAACCACACAATTTTCGGTAATTTACCAAATATCACGAAATAAAATGGTCCTGGTTTAGGACCGAGATGTCTTTACACGACGTAATGGAGGTAAGAGGGCGATGGTTTAAATCCTATGTGCCGTCACATGCCAGTGAGCATTGCATTAAACACGAACCAATGATTTAATCAAACTTTTTTATATACCTGGTAATCAGATAGTTTTATTAACACCCCTGGAGCAATTCTGTATCATCAACCAGCTACTTAGAAATAAATGTGGTAAAGATTTTTTTTTTTTTAATCCTTTGAGCAGGGTTTACCATCATACACAAATGGATTTATTTCACTTATAAATATGTCGTGACGAAGATTTCCTAATGAGCATTACTTAAAGTGGAAAATCAGAGAGGAAACCTATTAAAAACCCCTCCCGCCATTACCTGAGCTATTTCATGTGACCCACTCATTTGCCGCAGTTTCCACAAAATTGACTTGAGGGATAAATTGATTTGTTTGTTTGTTTGATTGGTGTTTAACGTCGTACTCAAGGGTATTTCACTTA
>JAVFBX010182570.1:0-14330 GCA_034783855.1 Mopalia kennerleyi
GTTTCTTAAAGTTAAGCAATACTTAGCCAAATCTAAGCCTTCGATTCCCCATGATTAAAGTAAAATTTGAAATAATAAAGTTCATATTTTATAAAATTTCACTGATAATCTGTCATTTGGGATCATAACAAATTCACCAGAATAGTGTTTATGTACCTAAAATGATGATTGAAAGTTTTTCTTAACTTTAAGAAATACTTAAGTAGCTTATCAATACGGACCCAGATATATATCATAGAATATAAAGGAACAAAACACTAATGGACATATGAAGACAAAACACAGACCTGTGTCCAATGTCTTTCCTCCAATCTAAAAACCTGTATGTCTACCGTTTCTTTCCAACAACTGTTTTGTATTGCTAAATAATACAACGTAATAATATCGGTTGACAAATTTACTGTTCACAAAATGCTCTTTAAGACTCGTACGTGGGTTGTATAAGTAAATTTTAAATAAATTGAAAACTTTTGAGCTATTGATTTTTGTGTTGAGTATTTTTCCCTCAAGTATTCACTTGATATAGTAACCGGTATATACCCGGTAACTACATCGGGCCCCTAGCTCGTAAAAGTAAATGTTTAAGTGGAATATCTCTGGGTGTCGTCGTTTTAATTGATTTTACGAATGTTTTTGTTTTCCCATTCTACAATATTATATCAATTCTTGCTTTATCTACTATATTTATTCCCAGTATTCAGCAGGAACTTTTTTATTAATCATTTTTTACTTAGAATACTATACTCAGCCAAAGAGCTAATTATTCTATACTTAGAATACTATACTTAGCCTAAGGGCTAATTATTCCATACTTACACTGTACTAAGACAAAGGGTGACTAACATTTGTTAATAATATGTATATATATTTGAATGTATGTCAGCGAAATAAAAAAAAACACTTGAGCGAGACTCAAAGACGTCGTTTTCTGCAGTTTGCAAATCTATGGACTCATTTCTATTACTTTATGATACCGTTTAGGAGATTGCTTTATATTTAACCTATACCTGAATGTCTTTGTGCGCTACATTTGGCACAAGATTTACAAGTCGTTATAGGATCTGTCAAGAAGTATACGTTATCAATATTACAACTCGCGATTTATCAAAAATCCAGAACATGAGATGATTCGCCGGTGTTAAAATTTAATCCACATTCCTGTCCCAGTGTGGTTAATTTGTATAGATAAATAAAGTTTATTAGCTGTTATTACCATTAGATTCCTCCATGTCATTCCACAAAGTACATTTTATCTAATTGTTAACAAAATTGCTGTTATATTTTTGTATGACTCTCCATTTTCTAATGAAAGCCACTTGAATTTTGGTGCTATTAGAATAATGTATGGTGGTCTCTTTGTGCCATACCGTTTTTATACTTTCCATACAAATAATAATGACAATAATAATAATAAGTTAAGCAATTATAAAGAAGAAAATATATTCAACTGACGCTCACACTATTAACATTGATTTACTTCAATGACATCGCTACAACAAATGCGCAAAAAGTCCAGAAGCCCTCTGGTTAAGGACCGTATAATTACATAATTAAATGCCGTCAGCTAAGGAGTAACAAGTAATTTCCAACATAGGGTTTCTATAACACTTCCCAGTATAGTTGCCTTGCTGTTTACTCTTTTGAAGTACATGCTGTCCTATTAGCGAAATTCCCTTATTCACGGCTTTTTACATCAATCATTTAAGTCCACCGTACATTTCACGTAAACACAAAGGTATAAGTAGCTTTCGGTTGAAAATGACAAATCATACGCAAAATCAGTACCAGTTTTCTGAACAACTCGATAGGGTTTCAAATTAGACTATAGCATTGTTGTTGATGTCGTCCCCTTGAATTACTGCTGATTTAAACTTAGCTTGTCAGAAAATACAATACACGAAGATATAATTGGATTTGGTGTGAGACCAATGGTATTCACATGCCTATTGTTAGCTCTAGCTGTTTATTTATAACTTTTCCAGCTAGATGCAATCAACTAACGAAGTTATAGTATTGGTGCTATTTTGGGGATAACGTGTTATATTTCTCATTAAAGACTTTATTGAATAACGATGGCTATATGAATTCAATATTATGAGCTCTTCCAACGAGATGAACTCTCTGGATAAGGGCAGTTTGTTTGCAGAGTAGCAGTGCTGTTTTACTTAGCACGGGAAGAAGATTTACTTTCCATCTTTATAAAAAAAAGAATTAATTTTACGGTCGTGCTAGTCCACCACATATTTGAAGAGCAGCAAAACTGTTTTACTTTAATAGCACTAAAGGAAGATTAACTTTCCAGTTTTATCAAAAATGTTACGGTTGTGATAGTGCACCATACATTTTCACCAACAGCGTCTTCCAAATAGATGAGCCCCGTGGCAAAGAGCAATTTATTTGAAGAGTAGCAATACTGTTTTACGTTAAGTAAAACAGTATTGCACTAAAGGAAGATTAACTTTACAGCTTTATCAAAAAAATTTCGGTTGTGATAGTGCACCATACATTTTCACCAATAGCGTCTTCCAGATAGATGAGCCCTCTGGCAAAGAGCAATTTATTTGACATTTTACGGTTATGCTAGTGCAAAGTATTGTTGGAATACATCAATGTCATATAAGAAATATACGCTTGCACACAGCATGAAACACCAATCTATCAGTGACTCAATTAGCGAATCAATGAATCAATCAATGAATCAATCAATGAATCAATCAATCAACCAATCAATCAATCAATCAGTCAAAACGATAGCTTAGTGAATTCAATCCGTACACATTCTTTCTTAGAGAATTGGGTTAATTCAAATATCTTACAAAGGAAGACGCAAGCTTAGGTGTACATATAGGCTTAAACTTTTGATATAAAAATGGTGGGTTTTGAGTGTGCATAGATAGTTTTCGTAAACGGATAAGAGCCAATTTGGTATACTAATGTATGGGAGATTTTTCATGCCATATCACTTTAGTCTGTGTAGCGTTGATATTGTAAGAAACTTATAAGAATTGACGATCACGCTTTGCAGTTCTATCGACTTATTCGATGTTAGACCAGTAACATTAAATTCCAATTACAAATCATTGATTGTTTGTTTAATAAGGGTTTAACGTCTTGTACTTTACTTATTTCACTTATATGACAACGGATTGTCCATCTCACACTGTTCCTTGCTGAAATACGATGGAACACTGGCATCAACCTCTCGTAAAAACCACCGCAGCGATTACCAGAGCTATATCGCGTGACTCCCTCATTTTCTTGATGGTCAACAGCTCCACATGCTATTTGTGTCATACGTGTATCAAACGTGTATGATTATCAGATACGTGTATCGAACGTGTTTTTCTTGATGTTGTAAAGGAGACCAACATGCCCTGGGATTTAGCCATATGGCTTTACCAAGAGTTCGATAACCCATTAAGTTCATAAATCGGTCAAACTGAGTTTAGAGCTATACTGTATGTTACATGTAGCCTACCTAATAACAGTCACGCATGTTACATCTCGTACAAAAACATTTATTATTTTACAAGCTATGTAAAACGTCTGCTGCATTCATTTATTAGCAGTGCTATGCGGTTTTAAAATCACTATTGGAAACACTTGGCATGAAAGTCAAAACGTGGCATTTAAGCTCATGGTTATGGTATAGTGAACCACCATCACTTTAGTGGAATTCGCTATAGCACAATTAGACTGGCTCACAGCTAAATTCGCGATATAATTTATATATAATGTCATACTCGTGAATTTTTCTTTTTATATTTAGTGTAAGCAATCGGTCAATCAAGACATTGTCCATTATGCCAAACCCCTGTATCACCGGAGCGACATTTGTTGCGCCTATGTTGTGTGTCTGTTTAATTGTCATGGGTGGTCTTTATGTGTTGCTAGTCTGCTGGTTGTATCCTTCAGTCTTTAGATTGGCACGTCCTTATTTAAGATATGAGTGAAATTACCAGAAAGGTGACGCAAAGCTCCAACCAAACGAACAAACATATACATACTTATATAAACGTCTAGAGAGACATATACATGCAGCTTCATCCTAAACGTGAAGTTAACTCAGTATATAGTCATAAAATAACAAAACTATAATATAGCGCAACAAGATTTATAGAATACACAGATGTTAAAAGTTCGTTTCAATTTCAAGGACGATGAAAAAGTTAAGTAATAAAACCAGAGCTAACAGAACAATCCATGGGAGAGACAGTTTATGTCTATACAATTTAGTGCGAATACAACCAATAAAACGTATTTTCCTACAAGGCTATTTAACAGTATTCAAATAAAAATGATTATTTTTCTTCTTACAAAACAAGTAATCTGAATTGACAGTGAACCGATATATCAGAGTATAACGGGAACATTTTTAAAATTCATTCTTTAAACCGTACGGTAATTCTGTTAAAAAATTAAACTTATTTTAAAAATATTACACCGCTCTTAATTTCAGCACATCTGGTGGGTATGTGGGTGGGATCTTCCTGCTGCTCTGTTGCTCTCGGGGCTAAAGGGCAACAAGGAATGCAATCTGTTTTGTGGCGCCTTGACTTACTGATTGTTTGTTCTGTAGCTTAGCTTGTTGCGGATTACCGGACGGGTTTCAACCTGCAAAATTTTTTGAACTAGAATCTGTTCAAACTAAGGAATTGTGATCCAAAATAACGAAATTACTTAATTAATCAACATTTGGTTTGGTAGGCTTTCGAAACGTCAGACGCCTGTTTCGAGGGAATTTTCCCTGTTGCTATGTTGCATTCGACAGGGAACAACACTGTAGCTTGCTCGACCGACCGCGGACCATCTTCGCGAGCAAAGGTTTATACATGAGTGGTTTTATCTCAGTCGACTAAGGCCACTAATGAAGTCCCGCCTAGTGTTTTCCCCTAAATCTACTGGCCAATAGAAAAAGCCGATTCAACGACAGGTGGAGGCTACTATACCGGAGGCAAAAATACTGACGAAAGACAGTGCTCGAAATCATTTTACAAGCATGAACAAGAGCATTTTTGTGTTCACAGTTCAAATAAAAGCCAAATCCAATCGATCTATACTATTTCTTGGAGTCTTAATTTGTAACGATCATATAAGATTTCGCTTTTCAACGCAGACTGACTGTACGCAAGGCGTGTAGGTAAGACGGAAACGGTTTTAGTCAAATGCTGGAGTCTGAAGATGTTTGAAAAAAACTTTTAAAACAAATACATCTGACTGTTGCATGATAGAGCGTCGCAGATAGGCCGGGTGCCCACAATTTTGGGTGTATACTACCAATAGAAATGGCTTAGTCAGAATACAAACAAGCAGCGCTGTTCAGCATGGTGTCTCTGTATGAGTCTATATATAAAGATACCATGTGATAGGGTAATGACCGCGGACATGCCTCCGGTACGTTTCTACATTAATTGCAACATGTATCGGAAGCGGGATTAGACAGATTGAGGAAGGCAAAATGAATGTACTTAATATGGCATTGAAATGTTTATGTACCTTTCTGCCTCAAGAAACGGGTCACATACCTGGTAAACAAACACAACCCATGGAAGACAGTCCTATTTATAGAATGCGTGAGTTCAACTACGCATAAGGCATTCACCCTTCGTAATTTACCGAAATATTTTGAATTTTGATTGTAGAGTACAGTATAAAAATAAACATTACCGCAATCGATTCATAGTTTGATTAATTCGTGTATAGATGTATTGAGCTATATGTTGATTGATTGATTGATTAGTTGGTTGATTGATTGGCACAGTGATTGGATGGTTGGTTCATTCATAGGTTGGTTGGTTGATTTATGGATAAATCGATCAATTGATTGATTGGTTGGTTGATTGATTGATTAATACACTGATTGGCTGGTTGATTTATCGATTGGTTGGCTAGTTAATTTATTGATTGATGGTTAAATCGATCGATTGATTGGTGAATTGGCTGCAGGATTGGTTGTTTTAAGCAGTGTTTAAGGGGTTTCCAAATACACACTTACTCAACAATAACATTGAAGTCACTGTTAACTAAACTAACTCAACAATAAAATTTAACTCAATTTTAACTCAATCATAAAATTTACCTCAATTTTAACTCAACCATAAAATTTACCTCAATTTTAACTCAACCATAAAATTTACCTCAATTTTAACTGAACCATAAAATTTACCTCAATTTTAACTCAACAATAAAATTTAACTCAATTTTAACTCAACCATAAAATTTACCTCAATTTTAACTCAACCATAAAATTAACCTCAATTTTAACTCAACAATAAAATTTAATTCAATTTTAACTCAACCATAAAATTTACCTCAATTTTAACTCAACCATAAAATTTAACTCAATTTTAACTCAACCATAAAATTTATCTCAATTTGAATTCAACTATAAAATTTAACTCAATTTGAACTCAACTATAAGATTTAACTCAATTGTAACTCAACTAACTGTACATAAAATTTAACTCAATGTCAACTCAACTATAAAATTTAACTAAATTTTACATCAACCACAAAATTTAACTCAATTTCAACTCAACTATAAGATTTAACTCAATTGTAACTGAACTTAACGTTTTTTGTTATGTTATTAAATATTGTTCCTACATTGTTATAAAATCCCAGTATGACCATTCTGGAAACAAAATTCATTTAGGCAGAAGGGCAACATCTTCCACACCACCGTCCCTCCAAAAATGAAACTCGCCAGCGTCATATTCTTTAATCACTATTATTGGGGCTAATTAATATGAAATACGAAAAAAAACCCAGAAAAAAACGTAAAAAAAAGGACAGACAGAGAAAGGGATATTTTTAACAAATGGTCGATAACTAGGACATGATTATTCATCATTTCTTCGAATTGCGAAGCCCAAAGAAATAAACTTTTGTACGTATGTTTGATAACCAATATTCCGAGAACAAATATAGACAAAGGTACTCTACAGAACATGTCACTATAGCATGGCTATATATACTTGTGTTTTGAAAGAAAAAAATGTGTAGCGTGGGCGATTGTTAAGACGTAGGTTAAACTATACAGATTCCTTTACTTTGAGCTATAATGAAAAGCATCACTAATTGTACAGTCTCCTGAAAACTAGTCAATAACAGAAAATGTCAATTCCTCTAAAAACAGCGAACAGACTCACTCGAGGAAACTCTCTGAGAGACAAAAATAGAAAGAACATACCATAATGCGATTTCTTTCACACTTGGAATAGTTTCAAAGCATGTCTTCATAGTGTACATACGCCACCTAGCGGATGTTGGCATGACCACGTCCCATTAAAATCACTCCCTGAGGTTAAATACATCGGCAACTGACGACATGTATTATTTTTTGCATTTTTTTTATATTAAATA
This sequence comes from Mopalia kennerleyi, assembly GCA_034783855.1. Taxonomy (NCBI): domain Eukaryota; kingdom Metazoa; phylum Mollusca; class Polyplacophora; order Chitonida; family Mopaliidae; genus Mopalia; species Mopalia kennerleyi. The sequence continues at coordinate 7,366 of JAVFBX010182570.1, forward strand.
GGCTTAGTTATCTCCCTTGAAGAATAGCTTTGATTTTTTGTTTACATAGACGCAATGCTATCTTTTTTAACTCTGGTTTAAATAAAACAGCTTTGAAGAGATTTAAAGAAAATGTCTGCTATTTCTTTAAAACTTTCCGTTTAGTGTGGAACCTCATAATGTTTAAAGTAGTTCTGGCAAAGGCTCATAGTTTTAACCAAACTTGCCGGCGACCATCGATCTGATGAAAGAACTACTAGTATTCAAATTCTGCTTTCTGTCTATTTTCATTTTATTTTTAGTGTATAAATAGCGGGCGTCCATATGTGTCGCTAACAAGATTTAACAAAAGCAAATAAAGTTTCGCCTTTTTTAACAGATCAGAAATATATATGTATTTAAGTAACTAAAGCCCATACACCCAGAATTACATACAAGTACATTTTGTAAAGATCCACAAATATTGTTTGAACTTATTACTATTTGAAATTCAATCAGCAGACAAACTAGAGCGCATTTTAATGGTTTATTTATCAGAATATAGCACAACATGAATTAGTGTATTGAGTGGATCATCTATCAAAAAATAAAAGTGCCTCACATTTTAGACATTTGGCTAAGAACGATCTCCGTGGACTTCCTTGTCTGTCCAAGGATTGTATAAAATCACAAACTATATATTTCCAAAGACAGCTTGAACCATCCAATAAAAGCGGAAACAAAATGGGGTATCCGTTTGGTTTCCACATTGACTTCTTTAAAAGCACAACAAGTTTGATATTATGAAGTATGAACAGTTTTTGATAAACTTAAACATGTAATATTCGGCTATCAATTCAGTATACAGTTGATCTTCCATCAAGTGGGTAGGTCGATGTCAACATATCTATTGAGTATAGTTATGTACTTAAATGAAATATGCAATTACAGGGCGGCTATCAGTGGATCGAGCGATAAACACACTGTAAACACAGAGGTGAATCTAATATGCAGAGAACAGTCTAATTAGCATTCATCGTGGCAATAACTGTATAACTTGGACTTATTTTTGAGTCTTTTAGAAAGTGAAGATTAACAGTGTGTTCGTTATTTTGGGATAAGACTTTCTTAGTTTGAACAGACTCTAGTTCAGAAAACTTTGCAGGTTGAGACTCGTCCGGGAATCGAACCCACGACCCTCAGAGTTGGTCTCCGAATCGGTGGGTTGGATTCCCGGACAGGTTCCCGCCTAGAAACTGAACTAGAATCTGTTCAAACTAAGAAAGTGCTATCCCAAAATAACGAAAAGACTGTATAACGTGTTCACCGGAAAAAAATAAATTATAAGCTCAAATTCAACTCTTTTTCATAAGAATTTTGAATTAGTATAATGTTGGAATGTTTACTTTCAATTAAAGGGATGTCGTTATTCTTAATCAGAATGTTGCAGTTATTTTTCACAAGAATGAAGCTATGAAGTTTTACGTTCAATTAAAGCGGATATTGTTATTTTCAATCAGAATGTCGAATTCACTTCTTACAACCATGAATAACTATATATAATTTTTTGGGTTTAACATGGTTGTTTGTTTTTTTCCTGATTCGGGGTTAACATTGTAGTTAAGGTTATTTGATGACGAACAGACCCAGGAACGAATCTGTGGGGTCACCTGAATGATTCTGATTAAGTAAAGACACCCTGGTGTTTGTGGCAGGTCAATGGTAGGACCGTTGTCTGTGATTTTCTGACATTTAATCTCAGTCTACTACAAGTGAAAAGAGAATCTATTTTTACAAACATATGCGACTTATATTAATCAAAATTGTCACCATACCCAATCTTGATTAACAGCCCATAGTGGACAAACAATTAATTGATGACGAGCTCACATTCGCCTGCAAGGACGACTACACCTGTTGACTTAAAAGACACCTGAGGCCAAAGTGATTTTGTCGTGACTCAGCCTTTATTACTATAAACAGTGACATATTTACCTTCATTACTGAAGAGGTCGTTTGGCATCGCCATTAACAGGTTGGTCATTTTGCATAAAGCCACCCGGAGGCTGTAATCGCTTTGATTACAATATAAATATTGATTTGGGTTAGGGTTGATTTTGCAGAACAGCCACAGGACAACGCGGTAGTTGTCATTCTAACATAACTTTATTTTGGTCTGTGATCACTTTGAAGAACGCCCGCTCGGTTTGACTGACCGATGAGTGATTTACGCCACATTCAGTGGTACTTCGGTTCCGCAGTGGCGCAAACATATGGTCAAATTATTTTATGTAAGGTTCTGTATTTAAAAATAAATTCCAATCAGAAGCACCCTAGGTGGTAAACATCAAAAAGAGACACAAATTGAACGGAAAAGGACGTACATAAGCGTCAGAATTTTTTAATAAGTCAGTATATTAAATGTTTCATTTTGGATAACAAATTGTAAATATTGTGTTTAAAACTATGTCAATTATAGCTATTAACAACCATTCATAAAAATCCATGTGCACCCTTGCTTTTTGGCGAGCCACCAACAATGTGTCACCCGCTTAGCTACACGCTCGCTTGGAGCGACGTAGACTACAATATTTTTATGTTTCTATAATGTAAGAATTTGTTAACATCCATAGAATACCTGCAATCTACCACACGAGATAAGACGCATCCACTATGGCAGAAAACTCAGTAGAAGTCGATGTAATAATTGACAATAATTCTCCACCAAGGTACCTTTTCCTCGCCAAACTCGGTAAAGGTGCATGATCAAATTGAAAAAAATCGGCCGAAAAAAAACTCGCTTGTTTTCATTATACATATATTATTGTTGTTGTTGTATAGCCGAATCGCCTAAAACGTGGATTGTTGAATGAACTTTCAAAATGTATGGTCTACCTGATTTAAACAGGTACAAAAATATCTCTGGATAGTTTTATTTCACAATCAGTTTGAACGCAATAAACCACAATCATGTAACTTCGTCAATACAATTAAAACTTCTACATTAATCGATATAACGAAAACGAATAGTCAAGATGAATCGTACAAATCTTTCTGATCAGTACGGTTCGGGAAGGCTCCTCACTCTCGACAAACCGCTGTAACTCACACTGTGATAGAGTGCTAGGTCTATTCTCAGCACTAAAGCTTAATCAAATAGATTTTTCAATCATGCGACATGGGTTGGAGTAGGGCACATCAGTGAGTAGAAAATTATATTTATAACCTAAGATTTGCCATAGAATTGCTATATATTTCATTAACACTTCGTCCCTCGCGTGCTCGACTATATCATTGGGACAATTGAACTGCTGATTCAACGGGAATAGTTCCCAAACGCCTTTTCTTCTTGCCAAGCTATCTATTTTTGAGGCAGATCTACTCTTCCTGTAATTTCAGACAAGGTATTTGCAACCAGAAAGGCGAGATTTGGATGAGGCTATACTAATTAGTGCTAATTACTTCATAATACTTTTTCAAGGTGATAATTCTTATCCAGCATTGATCTGACTGATCATGACTCTACGGCGGATTCCTTGAATTAAGGGACCAGTCTACACTTTCTAAAATAGAAATCAAATCATTTTCCCATTCGTCGAGACAATTTAATTTAGCAACCAGGTTGTGTGTAGTTACACAACCGACGTCACTATGAATGGATTTCTTGTGTCTAACTGAGAGAAAAAGAATATCTGAATTGACTGGGTGATTTGGTAGCATAAAGGTCAATTTTGTCTCTCGTCAATCTCCCTCCAATAGCCTTCCAATGGAATCGCTACTGCTTCATTATTTTTTCTGTGTTAAATTTTGCATGATGTAACGTTAACTGTGTGAGGATTCGCTTCCCAGACTACTTATTTTCGAGAAACATTATAACAACAACAACAACAACAATAACAACAACAACAACAACAATGTACCCATAATATAAGAGAGTGATTTGCAAGGACGATCTACTTCCGGACCAAGGTAAAGATGGGAGTGAGAGATTGCAATCTACAATGTTCACGGACTTTATATAGAGGGAACAGCGGAGTTTCCTTATCCTGGCGTACATTCTCTCAATGCGTTTTATGTCTATATTTAACAATGACTGTTATAGGATGAGCTGTTTTGTTCAATCTACACCGACATAATTTATTTTTAAATCGCGTTTGTATGTCGTATTTCACTGAATATTCAATTTGAGTAATCAGCAACGGTTAATGGAAAGGACTAATGGTAAATGGTATAAACTTACCAGTTCCACAGATCCGTAATGCCTTCGACTGAAAACTCCACGTCTGGCTGCAAGATCCGAGGCAGGAGAGCTGCATGAGAGAAAAATAACACAGACATTAAACTATGAATCGATGTGTGGCTGTAATTTACTAGTCCTTTAAATGGTGTAGGCCAGTGGCAACAAAATGAAGATACATGTCGATAAGCTACAGATATAAATGACAGCGACACCTATGCCAATGACTATACACAATAGCAAGATTCGAATAGACAGTTGGTTGGTATAATTATAGTCAATGACATAGGGGGCACTGTCAGTTATATGAGTAACAGATTTATCTCCCTTTGTGGCCACTGGCCAACCTTATTGGAAAAGCAATATCACCAATACGTCACTTGAATGAAAAATATATAATACAATTAAATGAGCTGGAAAAAAAACTATATCAAAATAGTCCAGGATGCATCAATGGGCTAAAAATGATATATTATACAACAGGTAACAGGCAATAATAGTACATGCTGTATGCATGGCAGAGAGCATAGTTTAATGGAATATATTGGGGAAACAATGAAGTAAGCCTGATTACATTAGCCCGTAATCAACAGTCTAAAAAATGGTGCGATGAGTGTATGAATAAAGCTTATAATCACATATGAGCTGGTCTAGGGACTGACGTGCTAACTCATGTATGGTGAACTGTTTATGCCAAATGTCATTTATCTCTAACACATTTACTATTATTCAATTAAAACAATTACCTAAATCATTTGTCAATATTGTTTTGTTCATCAATAAAAGATATACTGTGTTGGTGGTGACTATTGTAAAAATGTATTTAACAAAACACATTCTTTGGATAGAGTCTGAAACGCTATGGCATGAATATTTCACCATACAAGAGTTATTAAGTCTATTAACAAATTGGCTTTAGTGTTATTATGAAAGGTATCGACACACTTAGAAAACCAATTGTCGTAGCTGCTTTTTACAGGCTATGTATTAAATCAGGTTCCATTTAACTGTTGAAACCTCAATTCCTCTGTAACGCAATAATAATATGACGCATTAATTTCCGAGAACTTCAAGGCACATTAAAAAAATTCTAGGCGAAATCCTTCTGGCAGAAGGCCTGCAGTATTTAGAGAATTGAATCTCCATTAAAATATAATGCCACTATTCTAGCTTCAGCACACAACGCCGTGACAGCGGTCTCTCCTATCGATTTGACTGAATTCCCTAGAGGACAAGCCGCGTTCTAAGTCAGCATTTTGTAAATTTGCACTGAATTATGAAAGAAAAACAGAGGAAATTGGGATTTGCTTGGCTTCGGCTTAGTTGTTTATGTGCAATCTGTACTATTTTTTTGCAGTTATTTATTTCAATTGATAGTATCAAAACCAATAAGCCACATAACTATCTTTCTCGAAAATATTGCCGATAACCCTTTACCGTTTAGGTTTAAGTTACGGTTAGTTCTAGGGTTAAGTTCCGGGTTGGATTTAGGATTTCTGTTGGGTTAGCATTAGGGTTGGGTTTACTCATGAGTTAGATTTAAGTAGGTTTTAGGTTTAGGCTTAAGTTAACAGCTAGGTGTTGGATTTTTGTGAGCGTTTGATTTATCTTAAGTTTTGGGTTTGTGTTTAATAAGATATATGTTTGGGTTAGGATATATCACCTTCAGAGACCTAGTAAACAACACGGAAACCTTAACTGAAAGTGAAACTTGGTAAACCATCAGTCAGTCAATGTGATATTTCGCTTTAACTATGGCAGATGTACCTAGTGTCGAGTAGAGAAGAATAGCATACGGTCTTCTATAATCTTTACTGCTTGAAGTTTGGCTTTCGTGTCATCTGATACGAACTGTCATTTATAAAGCGATGGGCGACTCTTTCATGTGACGTGAGCTAAGTGTCTCGCCCGCAACAGATTTTTAATGGTCAATGTAAAGGAAACGCATTCTTAAAGGCAAATTGATTCCATCATATTGATTATATGTAGGCGAGGCATGCAGATTTAATAGACTATTACATTACATCAACTTTAGAACAAAAGTTGATTATTTATCATATTTTCAATTAAATATACCGATATATTAACATTTTCTTAATTGAGGCGGACCGATATTGAACCATGCTGTGTTTTCTAATGGCGCGTATCCTAGCAACAGAAATACATTAGTTTAAAAAATATCCCTACAAGACACTTTTTAAATCACTTTGAAAGGAATCAATTAACACAGTGTGTATACGTGAAACCCTATATCAGTGTTGTTCTCTGCTTTTAGTACAGAGTAATGCAAACACATTAAATCAATAGGAGCAGTTGATAAATATGTTGGTTTGTTTGAACGTAGCAAGATATTTCAGAGAAAGTTATATGACAATGTTTCTTAATTAATGTTTTGATATCACACAGATATCAATATAATGATGTTTGTAAATTAATGTTTTGATATCACACAGATATCAATATAATGATGTTTGTAAATTAATGTTTTGATATTACACAGATATCAATATGACAATGTTTCTTAATTAATGTTTTGATATTACACAGATATAAATATGACAATGTTTCTTAATTAATGTTTTGATATTACACAGATATCAATATAATGATGTTTGTAAATTAATGTTTTGATATTACACAGATATAAATATGACAATGTTTCTTAATTCATGTTTTGATATTACACAGATATAAATATGACAATGTTTCTTAATTAATGTTTTGATATTACACAGATATAAATATGACAATGTTTCTTAATTAATGTTTT
>JAVFBX010182581.1:0-14328 GCA_034783855.1 Mopalia kennerleyi
CTGCTCTAGCATGGATTAGTGCGGATTAGTGCACTGTGGTGCACTCAGGTGCACTAGGCCTTGCCTTTTGATGCGGATCTTAATCTTGACGGTTCCTCAATGATGTTTCACGCAAATTGAATAAGTAGGAGTAAGCAAAGGAGAGTTAGGGTAAGACAAGCCCGGGTATTGTCAAGACGCGATACGAGTATAAAAACAGCAGAAAAGCGTGATCCCTCTTACCCATTAGTTCCGAAAAGATCAGGTCAACCCGCCGGAACGAGTATTATGGCATCTACTGACGTGTGTAGCTTACATGAATTGCTTCAACATCGCGTACGAATATCCGTCGGCCCACTCAAGCAGTGTTGCAATATGAAAGATAAATCGACTCCATATTAATTTCCTTTCATTTACCGTCGGAATCCTTGGAGAACTCCAACCCTACATGAAAAATGTTTTATATCGCGTCGAATTTGACGCTAAATTATCTATTTAGCGTATGATTGCTCTAAATGAAAACAAAATTTCTTTAGTCAAGATCAACAATTTCAAATAACAATGGCCGTGCTATTTGAAAACCTTCATTGCACTGGTTTCTGGCAAATAATTTAATTTATATTATAGATGATTACCTTATAAGTCTGGTATTCGTGACAACTCTTATGATGATGTGACGGCTTGCCGAAATTATTGTGGAAGGAAAATCGTGTAGTACCCAGGAAACCTTCGCCTCAGCGCAGTTTTTGTTTTTGGGCATATTTACAGATACGTGAGCGAACTCTCGACCTATTGTCGAGTCGATGTATCGCTTTACGCGTTTTGCTTCTTTGGACGAATATAATCAAAATCGTATCATCATAATAATTTCAGAAATGCGAAATTATATGGTTATTTCGCCTTTATCGATCGTAGACCAGTCCTTATACCGCGAAAAGTAAAGTAAACGCGTTGAAGAAGGCGAATGGTTTTTGTTTTTATATCTATGCTGAGCTGTGCTGCAGTTCGTTGATTTATGAAAAGCAAATAGATTTGAAACACGGAATCAAATACATTATGTATTTTCATATAAACCAGTCGGTAGAAGTGTTTTACTATTATATAATTAAATATGGCTATCAATACTGTGACTATCCTAGATTTCTTCAAATACGTGTTAACAGTTACGGCGAAGAATTGTTCCGTTCATCAGAAGAAATATCGACATAATATCCGGCACTGTGGTGTATGCGATGCATCTACTTTTACTTCTGTCGTTGGTGAAAATTGAAGCATTACACTTGTTTATTCAACGCGCAACTGTGTCGACCCATCTTCTATATAAATGATAACAGTTGACAGAAATTTCAGAAAATGTCAATTTTCAGATTAGCTTCAATCTATATACTTTACTAACTCACTGACAACTGGTATTTGTTTTCACTGGAGGATTTGACAAACCACGCCGTCCTTCCATTGTTTAATGGCACCAACTTTTGACGTTTGATCAGATGAAACTCACGCTGTTTTATATGAATAAACAATTTTATATTTAGCAGTGTAACCCCCCAACAGTTTTACTCCGTGTTTCATTAACATTGCTTTAGTGGTGTTAGCACTGTTGAACTTTGTCGTAAACGCAGATTGCAAAACTGATTAATTTGCAAAGTTACGTGAGTTAATATTAAGAAAAATTTCATCTGCTCAAGTTTGTATTTACACTTTGCATAAATAGCAAAAAACGGGTAAAACAAATCCAGCAAATACCTATAAAAAAATCCAAACATTCAATTTAATTCAACCAAACACTGTTGAGTTCATATATTCGTTTGGTAAATATTTGCTCTGTATCTAGGTCTACGGTTGGAGCTACAGACCATTACTAACAAACTCCAACAGGAAGCTAGACGAAAATATAAGGTTTGGCGGACCATGGTAGGTTTACAATTTTCTGAACGATTAAATGTGGACTACATACACACCAGCATCAAACGGATTAAGTGCGATTTTTTTCAGCTGACCCTTGTTATTATCTCCCCATGGAAACACTAATTGACTGCATTTAAAAACGCGAATGAAACATTTTTGTATTGATAGACTTTTCCCAGACGTACACAGATTTAGTCTGCTTCAAACAAATACATTAACTTTATCAGAAAACATTGTGTTAACACATATGTATTGGCGGACACAGAATTATACATTAGACAGCAGGGTTGAAACTGAATAATTTATATAAAGTAGTATTTCTGGATGTATCACGGTGCTATATACCCGCGGAAAGGCACTTGTGTCGTTTGTAAACGAATAATCTGCACACAAAAACATGGTTTGGTTTGACGTCATTCCTCTTTTCGTATCTTGATATGCTGCTAAAACGTAGGATCGATAGCCTCGTTTATACACGTAGTTTATACTTTTATGTACTTTTGCCACCCACTCCTACACATGCACCTTTCTATACGCATGGGCCCAGTATAAGTGATAAATTAACTACACTATTATTATGTAGGGAAGAGTTTAAAGTCAATCAATTTTAAAGAACGTTCGTGATGACGGAAGACCCGCATAATGCACAATAAATTTACAAAGGCGTATTAATCGTAATTATAAATTAAACTTCAAGTTATCAATAGATATATCATCATTTATGTTACTGATATAAGTAAAACTCATATTACATTGTATGCGTTCTAGATTTATAGAATTTATCTAAATTTGTAATACATCTGGAAGATATATTTTATCCCTATAAACTGCCAGCATGATTTATTCAGGTTTATTCCGAAGCATCTTCATTCTGTAATGAAATCTCGTCTGCCTACTGGGTCTTGACCTAAACTACATTCTATGCCGGTGATTAATGTAGCTGCAGGTGTTGAAAATAAATCAACTTTATTCATTACCTTTGGCCGGGAGTTGCATGTGGTTTTAAACATATTTCTGACATACACACGGTACAATATGTTGCAGTCGTGTCCAGCCAGCATATTAGCTGATAATAATTACATTTGTTTCAGTTCCAATTATGCATTGAATGGTTTAGTGTGTCACAAAATTGAGGCCTGTACATAGAACTGGTCTGATTGGCATGCGGTCCACAGCCCAATGTTACAGATCTGTTTAAATATCGGTACGACCTGCGTTCTTATATTAAACCAATTTAGCTATAATTATTAATTACCTTTTTCTCTTATTCATAAAGCTGATATGACGGACAGTCTGTTCTACACTGCTCAATGATTTTGCAAACAATTGAAATTCCATATGTCCGTGTACTGCGTAATTGTCAACATTCGTTAAAGGACTGGATCGGTTTTATACACGGATTTCAGCAATACTGTTATATGGCTGATACAAACCCGTTATAAAATGTTATACATAAATCGCAACTTATTTGAGAACATAGCTGGTTAGGGATAAAGTGCCGGTGCATATTTGACCAACCACGTTTTATCACATTTACATAATTTGCGCACTCAATGCCGACTGCTCTTAGAGGAATCTATTTAGGTTCTAGGGGTTCCGGTCTCTGTTTACATGTGTTTTTAAGGATGGGTTCCTCGATCTTTGCGATTAATATTATTGTAGGTGTAACAGAATAATCAATTTAAGCCATTTCATCGTACAATATGTTGACGTGGTTTGACAACAAATCCTCTGCTATAAAACTGCTAAAGGGATTATATGGAGGCGCCAATGTTGCGGAGACTGCAACACCGCAATATATTTGTGTTTATTATGCATACGTAATTTATACTAATGTGTGACCAAATCTCGAGACACGGTAATAAAGCACTTCGCATTTCTGAACACGTGGTCTCTCGTTAAAAGAAGGGATAATAAAAAAAATGCGTGTTTGCACCCAATAGGGAATGTCTCAAAGTATAGATTAAAATATTTGTTGTTGACCTATACATATATCCTTGCTTTATATCGCGTTTTGAAGTAGACAAACTTGCGCTACTCCCGTCTGTTTACGAAGCAGACAGTTTAGGAAGTGACAGCCAATCAAAACCGTTACGCACTGCGCATGTATATATAAAACCGGATTATACCATGACGCAATACTGCTCCATTTAAACCTGGGTAAATTCAACAGTTTTGAAACAGTGTCTAATTGAGTTCTCTATCGTCCACTTCAACAAGTTTGTATTCGAATCAAGGGTATATCTTCCGTGGCTAATTTCCCGGGGAACATGCCGGCCTGCGCTGCGTATGGATGTAAAACACCACAGCTTCATATGACTCATCTGAACTAGTGTCACTTTCGAACGCCTTCTTGTGTTTATGTGAAATCTTCCGAATACACTTATGACGCCATCCATTTTTTTGTAGCTTTGTTTTACCGTTGTCCTATCTCAGTACAAACAATACTCTGCCGAGTTTAATAAATCTGGGGCGTTTTTGCTTTTGATTGATTATGTCTGAAGTTATTTTTGTTTTAACTTCCGGTCTGTGCATCATTACATATGTGTCGATCATAAATCTTACGCCTTGGCACATTCTTATATATAATTGCATTTAGCATGTTGGTTAGTTTTTTTGTTTTAAATTTAAGTTCGCCTGCGACGTTTTTATCTGTTTAATACTTGTATATTCTTTATATGAATCGAACACCTGTTCCAAAAATATGTCCTCATTTATTTATGTGCTTCTTAAAGTACAATATTTTAACATGGTGAACTGGTACGCATGTAAATATTATGAGTACTAATCGTTCAAATAAGGTAAAACACACACAGCTTAAGTTTAATTATGATGCAAACTCAAGAGCCAGGCTAATGTATGAAAGAAACTCTCGTCTTAACCACAGGCGACAAACAAACACAAAACAGGACCCCAAAAACCCTGGACAATAACAGGAGAAAATACAAGACATCCCAAATAGATCGACTCCATGCATGTTGCCCTAAAACTTATAGAGCACCAGGGAACATTAACTTACCTTATTTTCCTCCGCAGTAACAATGAATTCATTTTCGGTTTATTGTCCGAACGATCACGAAGAGGTCGATGATGGTTTGATTAATAAACTGAAACATTGTGCCAAAATGAATTCATTATCATTCTTCGCATGGTCAACCACCCCCAAAACTGTACAGTTATGCATGAATGTAACTGACATGTCTTGTTTGTAGGTCCAGTTGTACTTATGATATGTATATGACCTGCGTTGAAAATAAACGAAAACAAAAAACGAATCTACGGTAAAGACAAGAATCGGATTAATGAATAAAAGGCAAAACTAAACGAATCCACCTAACATTACATCAGATCACTCTTTCTATTTTGTTGAGCCCTGATCCTAAGGTATCAACTGCTCCGCCAAGTCACGTTATTGTACCTTGCGAGCAATTCTACAACTGAACTGTTGTTATTACTAGCAGAATTTACAATTTTTATGTGATATAGTGGGATGGGGTGTAATTTTATTTGCTATTTGTCCGTCATAAATAGCATTCGGATTGAATCTGATTCCTTTCAACATATCTTCTCCTTTTATGTTTCATTCGATTGGTGTTAGTGTTTTGTCCTTTCCGATTTTTTCACCAGGCCGCTTTTAGACCATCAGTATCACTACAACATCAAGCGAAATGGCAATTCGTCACATTGATGTTATTTTTCATCGTTAAGTTGTACACGATTTTCTTAGAACTGGAAAAGATACACGTTCAAATTGACCAAGTGAATGCTGAAATAGGGAATACCTTTGTTTGTTTATTGCCCACCATTAATAGCATTGGTATTGATTCTGATCTTTTCCTACTTTTCTTCTTCAAAGTTTTCTCGACTGATGCGCTTTATGTTTGGCTTGTTCCCATCTTTTGTGTGATTGGGTGCGTGTGTGCGTTTTTTTTTTTCATCTGCGATTTTCTCACCCGGCCATTTTTGGAGAGGGAGTCGCATTTCAACAATAACAAAGGGACAATTTATTACATTGAGTACCATTTTCTTCGCAAGAAAAGTTCGTGTAAACTTAGTATGTAAATTACCTTCGGTTTGCAAGTTGAACGAGTGCATGGCAAGAAGTGCTCAAAACTGGTATCCGTATCCACATTAATATATAACTGATAGACCAGGGTTCTTTGGTGAATTATGTTGAAGACGGGGTTTTTTTTGTTCAACGAAGCGAGGTAGTTGTTAGTATTGGTGGCGGTAGAACTGCCTTCTGGGTCATAATGTAATTAATACCCATCAAAAATGGCGGATGATACAATCTATCAAATGTTGGTCAATTTAAGATTAAGATTTTATCAAACAAAAGAAATTAAATTGACATTGGCGTTCTAAGGAGATTATGTTTTATAACAAGATGATATTAAACTTGTGTGTCCACGCATACCTTTGGTAAGAAACACCAACACAATATCAATTGAGTCGCACACAGACTCATTACTTAGACTAAAAATAAGTTATATAAACTGTTATGGATAGCTAGCTTATACAACTGCAAGATGGCTAGGTGTTGCCAAGTAAACAAAAAAAACACTTTGTTTCAGGTAAAGGCCAACTTTAATTGAAAATAAATTAACAGAAACAATTGTTTAGCCGTGATAAGCAGTTTTAATTACCGTTTACATACTAGACTAAATCTCGTACATCTATACTGAGCTTCATATCTGATCGGTATGGAACACCGAAAATCGTGTCATTGAATGTGGAGTTCCAAATTAACTGAGGTATCTCAGCGGTGCTTACCTACTTCCGGTTCAAAGCTGGGAATCAGGTCATGCTATTCTTTATATCAACGAAAACGATTTGCGACTAATTTAACCCTTTCGCTGCTGGTGTACGCCGATAGACAAACTTCCTTTATGTGCTAATGTACGCCGATCAGCCACTGACATAAACATTGATAAAATGAGTTCGTAAAACATAGGAGGGGAATCAACAAGCTAGCGTATTTAAACCTCAGTTGCTCACACCAATTTCGCACACCAATAAGTCCAGAAGGAATATATATGTATGCATATTGTACAGCCCAGCTAGCAGCGAAATGATTAAAGGAGGGGGAAAACAAATTTCACGTGTATTGTTTAAATTCAACTGTGGTAGCGACACCTATGGATGTCAGTTATTCATACAACGTTAAATAAACAGATAGGACTAAACAGGATTTGGAAAATTGTTTCATCAGATCGATGGGCGCCGCCAAATTTGACTAAAACTATACATCTGTGCCGCAACTTTTACCTATGTCATTAGTAACACACAAAAGGTAAAGTTTGCAATACGAGAAATCCGTCAAGAATTATCTTTTTTCCCCAAATATCTATCTCTTTTCAAGCCGTGCTATTTCATAAAAATTTCAAAGCTGATTAATTTAGCCCTAAGTTTCTTTGGAATGCATTACCTCATGCTCAACAATTCGCAAGGGAGATAATTGAAGTTTATTTAGTCCAACACATTGAAAGTATGGAAGTCATCAGGTGCCTATGTATTTAACCATACGCATGAAGTATTTGGAGAGAGATGTCTTGACACTTGGAAACTATTCTTCTTTTGTTATCAGAATAATTTATTTAAATTGCATAGCGGCCATTTTGTTGTCTTATTATCTCCTTCAAATCAAATTAGTTTAAACTTTCAAATCTATTCATTTGGTTTAAATTGAAAGTTGTTAGAACCAAAAAACGTCAAGTGTTTTTAAACAACCCAAGTGACAAATAAAAAATGCACCACGAAAGAGATTTATGAAAAACATAGAATATCGTGTTATTGTTTCTCTAGAAGTATCGTTAGGATTTTTATTGTAGTTATGTGGGCAATATCTCGAGGTTGTCACTTGAGGTCGTTATTTACAGCTTTAAAATAGTTCGGGCCCTCTGGCTGAGGGCACTTTGCTTGAAAAGTATCAATACTGTCTTTACTTAGCACTGGAGGAAAATGAATTTTACCACAATATGGAAACGCTTCACATCTTGAATCTGCTAGAGTTAATTATTGTTGAAATATACCGCCTTTATATAAATGAAATACACTTAAGCATGGCTTAAACCACCAATCAATCAATCAACCAATCAATAAATCAATCAATCTAAAATAGTTCGGTGATCTTGGACGGAGAATTTGTTGATCAAGCCAGGTGGGCTTGTGTCGCATAGAGCGCCTTATATGCTGATACTGCTGGCAAAGGTGCCCCAAATCGCTACACTACATTTATCCGTATCATTTTTGATTCAGGATCCTATAACCGCGGCTTTTCTGAAGCTTATCATTTTTGAAAGAAGAAAAAAAAATTTTATTGGATGGTGAGAACTGGAAATGCCCATCCTTCAGCGACCCGATAACCCATTTGTAAAATTTAGTAATTTCGTAGGAGCATTCTGTGACATGCTGCTCTCTAAAACAGGGATCAGATGCGCAATTTAGATGCGACTTATAAGTGTCCTAGTCTTGCATTTCTATAAGGACATCGAGCCTACATCAGCCTGGTACATTCTCATTTTGGGAAAGTTCATGCAGTACGACCCAAACTCAAATCACATAAGTTTTATATAGTTTGTACAATCACAACCAGAAGACAATCTAACATATTATCTTCAACCAGCAATTAGTTGAATCCTGACAACTGCAATTTGGTTCACTTGCACAGAATGAGAGATTTTACGATTATATAAAAAGAAGTCTCGTTTATTTATGAGCGCCAATGTGACTCCTTGAGATTTCTCTTATTGTTGCTGCTTTTTTATGTTTAATGAAATCAAGACTGTCAAATATTGTCTTTCTGTTTTAATTTTAATTAAAATCACAGCCAAACCAGTAGTTTTAGGGAGTATAATATAAACGAATGACATAACAATGAACTATGTGGTGTAGAAAAACAATCAGTCTGTCTTCTTTAATAAAGTATGGACTTTGAGCCTCCGTTTTGTCAATTTGAAGAGTACAGTGCTGATTTGGGACTTGGTAGCTTCAGTGCCAATTTTTGTCAGTTAAGCATGTCGCACATTTGATTGAATGTTACCCAATTGGTCATGGTAGCGCAATCCCAGATCACAGAGGCTATCATATACATGCAGGAGCACTAAGTTCAAGATTGATTGATTGATTGAGCTGGCTGACTGGATTAATTGGTTGGTTGGTTGATCGGTTGATTAATTGATTGAATGATTGATTTATTCATTCAGATGGCAGACTGGGTTGATTGATTGATTGATTGATTGATTGATTGATTGGTTCCTTCCTTCCTTCCTTCCTTCCTTCCTTCCTTCCTTCCTTCCTTCCTTCCTTCCATTAACTGTTTAATTTGATTTTATGCGATTTTGTAGGTTTTGTCAATAGCTTAGCAGCAACCGTTGTTTGTACACTGTGTTTAAAATTTGTTGGTCACAATATATATTGACATATATTTATACGATTCCCGGTAGAGGCAAGCACATTTTTTTCTCATCATTTATTCAACATATACACAAAGAAAATATATATATGAGTTGCGTCTTAAATGTCGCTTTGTTTTATTAGGCGTCCTCTTTTTCGCATGTTTTCGTTCATCATGAATAATTAAAACAAACAGTTTGTTTCTTTTCAAAATATATACATGTAAATCAGAAAAAGCCTGATTTGAGCCGTTCGGTCAACCACTAAATAAGCATTGGAATGTTTTTATTTAATTAATATCACATTTTCCCTCCAGAAGTCTTGTTGTACAAAAGATAAACTCGAAACAAGGTGTTATGACACATGTCACATAATTTATTATCTTTCTAGCTGTCATTGTAATCCTGAGACGCCAGAACACCCAAATCTAGGTTTAATCAACAGGTTAGGTTTAATAATACCGCGATTTTTTTTTGCTGTGTCGTAGTTTGTTTACGAGTTAAAACTGAATCGACGAAATAAACAATGTATTTATGTTGCATATGTATATATGTTCGAATCCCGGTAGAATGCACATTTTTCTCTCTTCATTTATTCAATATAAACTATTTTGAAAAATGAGGTGATGAAAGTTTGCTTGCCTCGACCGGGATTCAAACCCGGGAACGTTTAGGTTACAGGTCCAACACTTTACAGACTGAGCTACAGAGGTTCACGGCATAACGAGTCCCGAATTCTAACCCAGTGAAGATAAATATATTATGAAGAAGAGAAGTATAAATAAATATAAAATCGCCGTCGGGACTGGTTTACAATTCGGGACTCTTTCTGCCGTGAACCTGTGTAGCTCAGTCGGTAGAGTATTGGTCCTGGAACCCAAAGACCCCGGGTTCCATTCCCGGGGGAAGCAAGCAAATTTTTCTCTTTTCATTTTTCAAAATATATATATATAAAGAAAATACACTACAGAAAAATGCTAAACCGATTTTGCGGATTTTCCCGCTTATCATTATTAATATACACGTTTGTTTTATTGATATCATATGTGTTTAAGGTTTATGTATACAAACAGGAACTTGTTCATTTGACAAGTCTAAGCAAATATAATTATTAGCGATACAAATATGACTTAAAAACGTTGCCCTATTTGAACTTGGGTTCAACATTTTTCTCAGAGTAGGTCGGGGAATATCTAACTGACATAACTCCGTATTTAATTGGTGCCGCTGAACAATATACCGATTGAAATGCAATAGGTAGTGACTCAACAGTATCGGGCTCAGAATACTCCTAACAATTACCATCTGGGTGAAGGCTAAAACGGAATAAATAGTGGTTGATGGGAAATGACCAGATAGGATACGGTATATGCAAACATCACTTGGTAGACTGAATGACGTAAACTTAACAGATGGGTGTACTCTGAAGAAAAATCTTAAATCTTAAATCGGCCAACTGAGCCTACCACTAATTTTATTCAATCTTTTTTTTATGTTTTTGGGTCGAAATAAAAACACAATACCGTCTTCTGATACCTTTTTATATTAGGCAATATACGACTCACCATACAACGGAATGACTTGCATAGTCAAGTAGACATAGCTATTGGTAACGTTTCATATTTTAAATTGATTATGGACGTGGTCGGTTCAGCTGAGGTGTTGCACCTTTATTTGACTTTCCTGAATTATTTTTTTGATTAACTCATGTTTTTCCGGGGGAGGGGGTGTTCAGTAACGTCTTGTTTTTCCCTTAGCTTGCAACGCTGGGCGAGAAATTGACGAAAACTCAAAATTCGACTTCTTCAGATCAACAACTATAATTTGCGAGTTTAAGTAAGAACTCGGAGGTACCAAATGTCACTATCATATTACATGTAACATATATAGAACGAATATGTTTAACTGAATAATCCTAACCACAGTTATGACACTAACATTTTATAAACAAAAATGCTACCGAACAATTTAGCAAGCATGGTAAAGAATAAGCTCCAAAAACGGTAACATCCTCTACTTCATCCTCAACAATGAACGACAACTCCTACCCGAGTTGTGACATCATAGTAAACCATTTTGGGAATTGTTTTGTACAATCTATCGCCGGGGAATCGCTCTGTATAAAAAGTTTTTTTTTCAGTATATCTTGTTGCTCATCAGTGTGTGCAGAAAAAAAAGTTTTCAACTAAGACAGTTTCTGGGCACAGTAACTAACTCGATCGGGATATTGAACTATCTAGATCCCGCATCTTGGTCGTCATGGCAACGGAAGTAGGTTAACCCAAGACGATCAGATTAGATATCTTATATCAGAGACAATTAAAATAAGGACTAGAAAACGATCAGCTATTAAACAACGGATACTATATATAAAGGCCTTGGCTTATTCAGAACTATAAGACAAGCCCAGTATATGAGCAAGCCACACAATGTAGTTCCGGTAGTCGCAGAGTGGCTTTTACGAGGTTTCCCCCGGTTTTGCACCGTACTTTAGGACAATCCGTCGTGATATAAGTGAACTACCCTATACGACGTTAAACCTCAATCAAAGAAAGACATAAGACTAGGCAGCCGCAGCGATCACAGTTATATGTAGTATAAATGTGTTAATTTCCACTAGAATGCGAGGACAATGAGACATAACTGTAATACGAATGTGAACAGTTTCTCGTTGGTTGCCTAATTCGAAAGTCCACTGATATATATGTAAGTCTAAGTTTTGCCAGGTCAAGGATAAAAGGGCCAATTGAATTTCGGCCATTGCGCTGAGAGCACATGCAGACAAAGAACCAATCAGTCTTCTTCTGGGCTATGAAAAACTTTGATAGCGTCCATACATTAGATACGGTTACTTTTATAAGAAAAAGGAAATCCTGCCGATTCAATTTACGAAATTAAATGTGACTTCAGAGGAAATACCTTGCATTGTGTGAAAAGAGATTTTATGGTTTTTCGATGATTTCAGGCGTGTATAATATACATATGAATAACTTAAACTCTTATAACCTATAGCGGCTTCGACTCCGACAGACAGAAGCCCCCCGGCTCCGACTTAATTGAAGTTTAATGAAACAAAATTCAATGTTCTTTAGCAGATAAGATCGTTGAGGTTTAATAAGACACATCCAGTCTGGGTTTGTTCATATCCAGTCTTTCTCAGAGACACAAAATTCACTTGAATATCACGCCATTGAGAAAACATCACACGTGTTGTTCATTAATTATGTAAACTTTAGAAATACACTCTTAAACTGGCCGTACTTTTATGACACTTCGTTCTGACGTTTTTAGTCGTACATTTGGCAAACAATCTATACGTTATACCCGGAATGATTTTAGGCCCGTCAGCAAACTTCTGAGGGAGTTCCATGACAATATGCTCAGAGTCCGGTATTAAGACAGCTTGGTTTTGATATCAGAATCAATGAGCAATGTTTAATGCTACGTGAAAGACCATCAGGGTATGAGGTCAAGACAGTATTGCCAGAGAGGTCACTATTTGGGCCTAAACCTTTACATACATGTTAGCTTTACTAAACCTAAACCCTACTTAATGTAACACTTTAATTGATGTCATGTCTAACATTACCGCAACTACAGCCGTGGCTTATTGGCTAGCGTGTCTGCTTACTAATCTTATTTCGATGCACCTGTAGACCATCAGGTATATGGGTGAGTCACGTGACGTGGATCCGACAATCACGGTGAGGTGTGAGTGAAGTTCCCTCCCGGTTTTTCACCGTGCTTAAGAGAGGAACAGCGTGAAGTGGTCCATCCGTCGTCATATAAGTGAAATACCCTTGAGTAAGACGTTAAACCCAAATCTAATAAACAAAACAAAAATACACGACAGATGTATCAGTATTTTTCACTGAAATACTAAAATGTTAAAATCGTTGAGTTTAATTCCTTAATGATATGAAGTAACTTATTTATGGATATTTAACTAGCATAAAAATCAAGCTGTTTAACTGACGCTTGATGCATGAGGGTATACACACTAGCTCAGCTCGCCCTATTATTTTGTGGGATTTATGAGCTACAGTAGCAATAAAACACGTTTGCAATAGTCTTTGTTGAGACATAAATACATCATGGGTAAGTAACCTGTCAGAGTGCACTGCGAAATTTAATTATTTTGACGAACGCTTGTATTATGTGTCCTTATGTGGACAATTACGTAAACGTTGCTGGTATGAACAACCGCTATTATCATTGCTGTGCACCGTAAACAAATATAATGCGTCACATCAACTGTAAAATGACGTCAAAGCGATGTAACCCACAAGAGGATATAACATATTGACGGAGGCATCGATTAATAAAAGCAATGTAGACACATCACAAAATACGGTATGATGTCATTGTGACATTATTATATATAACAGGGTTTCCTGTTATATCACTTCAGTCTCTGCTCACACATGCTCAAGCCTATGAACGAAAGAATTTCAGTCTTAATGATATAATTGGTTTAAAGAGCTGTCATCTCAGTGCAGTTGGCATCAAACCGGAACAAGTTCGTGCATGTTTACCCTTGTCTAGAGAGAAATAAAATTGAGCTCGATTGTGGAAGAAACTCACTAAGCTCTGCCTACACTCTAGGCATTCTTATAATGGTTCTTTGTGGGTTCTATAGAAAAGAAGATGGTTGTGAATGGAATCAGGGTGGTTCTAAATGGAACCATAATGACACAAAGGGTTCTTTGAAATAATAAGATCGGCAGAAATGTAGGGAATAGTTGCTGTAATGGTTCCATGTGGAACCATGAAGGGTTCCATTAGAGCCATATTCGTCTATGAGTGTAATTACAGAAACGCTTTTCTTTGTTCACTTCCTCTTGTTGTGTAACAATAATAAAATCACTGCTTTCAACCGGGTGATGGATATCATCGCTAAAAGAGAAATGAACGTTATGAAATAACTTACTTTCTGTCCAGTCTGCCTCGTCCTCAAATATTTTACAGCAATTTCTGCTGTCTAAGTTTAAACAATTACTGTTTCTGGTTGAAAACCAAACATCTGATATTGTATTAGACTCATACG
>JAVFBX010182592.1:0-14327 GCA_034783855.1 Mopalia kennerleyi
GCCTACGTCACTTTTTGATACAAGTGTATGTTCGTATATTGGCCTAAGTCATCTGATGCTCTTATGTAATGGTTTTGACAAAAAGCATTAATTGTGTTTTAATAGTCATTTTTTATCAAATTATTGTTGTATGAAATTTTTAATAAATATCAAGTAATATTAATTTTGTACAGTTATATCCGTTTTTATCAAAACATGATTATATGACTTAGGCAATTATTTTAACAAGGTGACGATATAGTAAATTTCATGACGGATTGCATTTATTACATGATCACATATACCAATACGTACTGAATTATGCTTAAGTAAATAGGCTGCAGCGTTTTCTTCTGCCTGTCCACCAATCTCACCAATCAATACAATACCTGAAAGTAGAGGAGAAACATGGTGGTTAAACATTAATTTTTCAACAAGTATGACCGATCCTTAATAGTAGAATACAAACAAACCGGTCAGAGAATCATTGTAATGTAGTTTGTTTGATTGACTGGAGTTAACGTGTTTACTTATGGTGATTTCACTCACATGATGGTGCTTTTCATGAAGTGAACATTTAATAATTTTGTCCTGATAGCCATTTAACACAATACTAAATTCTGTGAAAATTTGAAATATAATTTCCCATTTTATCGGACTATGTCCTGAAAATGTACATAAATTTCTACTTCTGAATTATAGTCAATCTAGAAGTAGTTTTCTCCAGATTAGACAGATGAGAAAATGGACATTAAACTCATTGTTGAACTTAATTTTATGCCACTATGTGTTTGACTGGGGTTTAACGCCGTACTGAAGTGTACTTCACTAACATGACGATGGATTGTCCACTTCACTGTTCCTTGCCTAATTACGGTGGAAAACAGGGAGGAAACCTCGTAAAAACCAACGCCGCGATCGCCGGAGTCACAACATACGACTCACTCATATACCTGATGGTTGATAGACAGACTCGATCCTGTGAACGGGACATTGCACTCGATACCACTAAGCCACAGCTCACCTTATAATGGTGGAAAACTGAGAGGAAACCTCGTAAAAACCACATCCCAGTTGCAGGAGCCACATTGTGTGACTTGCTCATATACCTGATGGTAGACAGACGAACTTGATCCTGTGAACGGTACATTGAAGTAGGATTAGTAATCATACATGCTAACCAGAGCATGGAGCTCGGCTGCGGGCCGAGCTCCATTTGTGGAGATTGTTTGTTTGTTTGTTTGTTTGATTGGGGTTTAACGTCGTACCCATTTGTGGAGAAGAACTCACCTTCAGTCTGAGGGTCAGCCAAAAACACTTCCAAACAGTCAATGAAATTAGTACCGTTGAAAGGGTCCCCACCTATGCCCACACATAGTGATTGTCCTAGCCCTGCCAATGTGGTTTGGTGCACAGCTTCATATGTCAGAGTACCAGATCGGGAAACAATACCTACAAATGCAAAACCAAAAGGCCAGCTGAATGGGGCTTTCCACAAAACTGTAAAGTTTGTTTGTTTGATTGGTGTTTAACGTCGTACTCAAGGGTATTTCACTTATGACGACGGAGTGTCCACTTCACACGGCACCTTGCCTTATTACGGTGAAAAACGGAGAGGAAACCTCTTAAAAACTATCCAACGTGTGACTCACTCATATAACCTGATGGTCGACAGGCAGATTGAATACATGTAGTAACGAGTCAAATGATATGTTTTATTCACCTTTCCAAAAACCAAGGTCATATTATTGTCAAATATAAATTAGTTTCCTTTCCTTGTGTTGTTAGTCTTTGCAAAACCGATACAATGTTAAATTCTCCAACTTTTGGTGTCATATGCAATGAATGACTTATCAAATTTATTAATGTAAAACCTATTTAAATAGGCTTTAATTCGTTTTCCTACATCCAAAACCACTACTGTATTTCATTTCTGCTATGTACATCTTAGACATTGATATCTGCATTAGCAATGCAGGCTGTCTAATATGGGTCAATTAACTGCTAGCTGTCAACACAGATCAGCGCCACTAGCACCTCTCCCAAATGTTGACATGTCATGTTCTTAAGTCAGTAAAAGAATGTACATGTCTATTTTATCCTAAATATATTTATTTATTTGACTGGTGTCTCGGGTCATATTTAAGGGTATTTCAATTATGACAACTTAGAATAGGTATGTTGCTGTTTAGTGGAAAGACATCGTAAAAGTCACTCCCAAATATACTTCCATTTCATACCTCTGACTAAAAGACAGTCTCAGCAGCATCTATATTGATTCATTGATTGATTGGTTTGTTTGTTTGATTGGTGTATTTCACTTATATGATGGCAGTGTACTTCTGAAGAGTGAACAGCAACAAAACCATCATGTGTAGTGTTGTATAAAAATGCTCTGTTGGAAAATTAATGTTCCTCCATGGCAGAGACTGCATAACCATGTATATTGAAGATAGTATTATTAGAATTACAAAGAGCACAATACTTTATTTTTCCCTCACCAATATTTCCTTTCTCGTGTATATGGCCTGGCATAATTCCAATCTTACATTCACCTGGCTGTAGAGAAAAACAAAATGTTGTACAGAAACCATTTAGTAGTTGTGTAACTTTAAACTGCCTTTTCTTCATAGGTACTATCTTAACAAAATAGAACAATCAGGTTTTGACCAGGGCAATCTCACCATTTAATTGTCCCTAGAAAGTTAAGTTATGTCATTGATTTAGTATACAGTTTTAATTTCTAAAGGCCACCAATCATTTTAATAGTATGATTAGTATCATAAACCCAGGCCTTCTGATTGGAGGTGTACTAACCTATGCTTTAACAGACCACTCACCTCAAATCCGAAGTCTTATAAACTTTGCAATATTTGAGAATCAACAATTTCAATAAGCGTCATTTACATTAGGATGCAAAAATATAACCATGTTTATTTCCATTAAGACTACTGGTTATGAACTGTAAATGAAGGGGTCAAACCTCCTGGTGTCACCTTAGTCCCACAACTCATGCATGATATCGGTTTACCTTTAATGCGGTAGCAGTATGTTTTATTGATAATATAGACGGTTTATATTACCCGAATTATCCCTGGGCAGTTCGGTCCTATCAATCTAGTTTTGTCCTGTCTGACAAGTCTGTGTTTTACTTTCACCATGTCCTGTTGAGGAATCCCCTCAGTTATACACACGGCCAGGGGAATCTCCGCGTCAATGGCCTCCAGTATGGCAGCAGCTGCCCCAGAAGGAGGAACATAGATTACAGTTGCATCAGGGTTTACTGCTGCTGCAGCCTGTAAAAAAAATTAGCAACAAGGGCTGGGAATAAGGTCCAAAGGCTCGGAATAAATGAAAATCGACATGAAAATTTTATATCTCCGGGTCACTCATTAGAGATCCTCTATTAACTGAAAAATACCCAAACCTTGCATTACTTAAAGGGAAAGACAACTGTTTTTCGATCTAACTTATTATTTTTATTGATTATGTTCAAAGACAAACATCTGTATTGCACGAAACCCACACTTTCTGCTTTATATGAAAGCATCCACCAGTGCAGACAATAGGGGACAGCCATGACTAGATCATATAACTACCATGTTTTGGAATAATGACATCAGTTACGCTTTTAAAATTATTTCGATTGCATGTGCAATACAGCTGGTTGTCTTTGAAAATATGCAATAAAAATAATAAGTTTAGGTCGAAAAACAGTTGTCTTTTAATGTAAGATTTTTCATCCTGAAACCCCCAAAGGCATAAATGTGACAGGAGATGGACAACAAATAATGACACAACAGGACAACCACAATACAAAGACATAACCAACAGATTGGCCTAGTTTTGCCCCTAAACCCTTGAGAGCCTTATGTCAACAGGAAGCTCCCTCCTATCGCTAGCAAATAATAAAAATCTAAAATGCACATTTACTTAAAATTTAGTAATGTAAGGAAGATAACACAATCAAGCATTGGGTAATTACTCCCCGGCCACCACATCCCTGAGGGTCAAATCGTCACACTTAGTGCACAAAATTAAAAAGATTGATTTGAACTGATTGCTGTGCTTTATTACCTCTTTGACACTATTAAATACTGGAAGACCAAGATGATCTTTTCCTCCTTTTCCAGGTGAGACTCCTCCAACAACATTGCTGCCATAGTCTATTGCCTGTTGGCTGTGAAATGTGCCCTGCAACATAAAGAAACATGTGTCTTAAAATTGATACTTATGAAAACACAGAAATGTAAAACAGTGCAGTACCATATTAAGTTACAAAAAGTTTTTATATCTGAATTAATACTTGATATGTTCTTTTTCATTTCTTCGATTAGGATTTTACTTAAGCTCATTTCACCCATATGACAGTGTCATGTGCCAGTCTAATGGGTACAGGAAACCCCCCTGAACACCACTGGCAACAAACACTGACAACACAGGACAAAAATACAGGACACAATACAAACAATATCACAAACAGATAAGCTACCCCTTGCCCATTAGAGCCCTGGCTTAACAGGAAGTGCCCTCCCAGGATCACCTTTCATGGGCTAGTATAATTAATCTTAACACTAAAAATCTTAGGACCTGATACAGTCACATTTTCTTACAAAACACAGATTACATAAAAAAAAAAATTAAAATTGCATCACAGATTTTACAACAGTTGCTCAAACTAATGTTCATCATTTGAGGCCCAGTTACTCCAAAAGTAAAAAACAATAATAAAGAATAATATTCCACTCGTGTTAACCACATCATGAGTGATGCTCAGAGGATATTGCACTTCTAAAGTCAGAGGGTAACTTAAGCACATCAAACTTTGACATTACACCCATGGATATCAAATTTGTCAAATTTACTAATTAACTTTACTTGTTTTCCTGTAAATCCTTGACATATCAATTTAGTATTTTTGTTTATGGATAGATTTTTCCTGCAGTTCTCGTAAGAAGTTTGTCGAACACCCATAGGCAGACGAGCTGTAGAAGAGAAAAAAACATTCAGTCATAACACATTAACATGCGTTTACTTATTAAAGTCAATGTTTGTTTGTTTGATTTGAGTTTAACGTCGTACTCAAGGGTATTTCACTTATATGACGACGTGCCAGCCCAATGGGTGAAAGAAACCACCCTCGACACCACTGGCAACAAACAAAGACAGTACGGGACAAATACAGGACGCAATACAATACAGACACCACAAACAGATCAGCTTCCTTTTCCCCTTTAGCTCTGAGAGCACCAGGGCAACATGAAGCTCCCTCCAACCACCTGGTGTCAGTTCATGACAAGAGTTATAATTACCATGGCTTTCAATACATGTAGCATAGCAATGCACTAAAGTTACCTGTACATCATGCAAAACCTTTCTCAGTCTATCAATAAGTGAGAACTATAAAACATATTTCCAAAAAGCACAACAGGGATTTAGAGTATAAATTAAAACCAAGAATCTTTTTATCTAGTCAAAATCACACATGTTCTTCATCTTAATTTGTAGTGGCTAACCTGGGCCTTTATGTCTCTTTTTTTTTATCTGCATGCCCTGGGGGATAACCAAAATGATGAGCTGAGGATGTCAACAGTCATTTTGATTGTCCCATAAACATCCCGGCAACACATACAATTTTTTATTATTTGTTTTGCTTGCTAGAGCGGACAACATCAATTTAATATTTAGCTGAGCCTGACAAAAGATAGGTTGTCCCAAACCAGGGAATGTGGATTTATCTGGTCTTCGTGGCCTACATGTACAACCCTCTCAAGTAAATTTAAAATCAATTTGCATGGTGTTAAATTTGTTGGATTGGATTTTTGCACATACTTACATGTACATGTACCAACTGAACGGATGTGCAGGTATGGTATTGACATTAATAAAAACTACCCACTGAGTTACAGTGCATCCCCCACATTGACATTTACTAAAGGCATATGTGTAATTTACATATTGGCACTGATCTGATGTACTAATATGATGGTGATTTAACTGATAACTGATATACGATGTAGGTTACACTACTGTATTTGTATGTTTAATACATGACTGTCAACAGTAAAATGGGCAGTATTTTTTTTTTATTCTCGTGAAAATTAAATTTCCCTTGAGACTATTCTGGACCACCCCTGCCTTAAGCGAGAGCTCCCCCCCTAGATTCAGATATAGTACATCCCACTGAGCTTCATAGAACTTTGGTAAATACAACAACAAGATGTGTCGTCTTGAGATGTCTGTAACCATAGCAACAGAGGAAGTCTTTACATATGCCAATGTTTATTTCTTTTTCATGTAATATCAATGTCTATGATTCCCCAGATAGTTGAGCCTACCTGCAATTTGTCTGTTTGACTGGTATGGGTTTAACATTGTACAGGGTTACTTTACTATTATAGCATTTGGACTGCCCAATTATAGGTTTAAATCCTCTTTATTATATAGTGATAAGTGTGCAGTGTCAAAATCGCTTCTGTTACACCAATATGCAAATAGAACATAAGCATAGTCAGGGCTGTGGGTGTTACCCTGACTTAAATTATAAATCCACCTTTTTAGGGTGTTGACCACTGTATGTATGACAAAACACATCCTCTCATGTACGCCTACACTAGCTCTACACCAACATTCTGGAGACAAGATTTTATAAAGATCGTATGATCGAGTGGATTGTAAATGAGATAGTCATATTGTTACTATATATAGTACACAAAAACCACAAGCCGGAAGGAACACTATACAAGTTGAAAATCAATCTGTTAGAATACATGCATCTCTCGGTATATAGAAAACTGTTCACTCACAGCTCCCTTCAACAAGTAATTTCTTAATTCAGAGGGTAAAACATTAAAAAAATGTACATGTGGATTCTGGTTCAAGGCCTCAGACGGTAGCAAACTCATTGTGTTAACTTCAGAATACATATACAGTACATTGAATACATGTATTCCTATATAATAATATAAATTTTTGGTATTAACATTTCAGTGTAAATTTAAACCAGTTTTATTTTATGGTTTTATGTTTACTATAAGCTTACACCTTTTATTTGCCTGATTACGGTACTCAAAATTATCTCATTTACATGATGACATTATGTCAAGTTCTTTATGTTCATGCAATGGAAAACTAACATAAAAACTGATAAAAACTGGACAACTTGAGTTTCCTTGTAGGACTCCCTCAGATCATCACATACATACATGTATACAATGGGTACATATTGGTCCCCTTGGGCCTGGTCTACACAGAAAATAAGTAGAGGTACACATTAATTCCTTTGGACTTTAACAATTTAAATTCACAAGTTTAATTTTTTTGTTGTTGTTGCAGGTTTACATCTTCTATTTTAAGTGTACATTTATAACAAGGAGGTCTTTAATTTTTTTCTTCTTTCAAATAACATGACCAGGTACATGTGGTTATTCTGAAAATTTATTTACAGAAATTAATAACCACAAGTGGAAGGGTGTTAATAAAAATGAGAACTGGTTAACACCCTAAATGTACAATGCACGTGTATGTCAAGTGGTGCATGCATCATAGAAACATGTACCGCTTATATATTTTGAATAAATGGAGAGAGAAAAAAAAAATATGTATACATCAGCTGACAGGTCAAGTTTTCATTGTAAACTGGAAGTAAATGGCAGCAGCTCCATTGAGGAAAAAAGGATTTTGTATTTTCTAGAATTTTTTTATTCATTTAATAAATAAAGGAGGTCAAATAATAGAGAAAAATCTTTTTTTATATAAATAAAATAATTGATGATAATAATTGAGCTTACTACTACAAGTCAATCAAACTGATTACCTACATGTATGTGAAAACCACACTTAATTGTGTATGTTTGATACATTTTCTTTTGCAAATATCCTTTTTTTTTTTCATAGTCTGTGGATTACCCTTATGGGGAAACACATTTTTCTCAGATATTTACAGCAAATTCAAGGCTAAATATTGCACTATAAAATGATCAAAGCATACTCACAGAGTCCATTCCATGAACCCAAACATACGGTTAACTCTTTGGTGTTTTGCAGCTAGAGGAACACCAGCAATACAGTTTGTTTAAATGGGGCTTTTATACCTAATACAAATTTACACTCATGTGATCGCACCATCTGACAACCACTGCCATTAAACAAACAAGGACAAGACCGGGCAATCACGCGATTACACAAAGACATCACACACAGATCAGCTTTGTGTTGCCTTTTTGCTCTGAGAGCATCAGGGCAAAAGGAAGCTTTCTACAACTGCCGGTTTAGGATAACAGAATCCGAGTCGTACATGTATGTCCCTTAAACTGGAGAACATCTTAAACGCACACTAACTGAATAATTGAAGAGCAATCTGGGCATAAAACTTGTATTTAAAGCTTACCTGAGAGCTGTTAGGAATGTGAACGCAGAAACAAGGTATTCATTGGTCATTGACCCAGCCAGATCCTTACTTTTCCCCGACATCGAGGCAGACATTGTGAACACTTTGGACAGTTTCATTGAATTAAAAAACATAAATATCAATCACGGCGTATTGATCAATCGATTATTGGCCCGCTACATGTACATCTATTAACATCAACCTACATGTACATCTGTGTTGGCAATTACAGTCCGTCTAAAATTCTCTTTCGAGTTCAGATGTGCATATATTTACTCAACACTCGCGAAGGGTTTCACTCAGAATACATATAATTTAAAGTTGAAATCTAGAAAGCTGACTGCAGCTGTACATTCTGAAATACTGTTAATATATCTATGTAAACAAGAAATGTCAGAGAAGATGTCATTCACATGATTGTTCAATCATCCATTCTGGTCTATAAATTGCACGGCAACATATTTTATTGTCAAGTGTAAACGAAAGAATCTCCTAACACCAGAATTGACATTTAACTCAAAACAACAGTCCAGCTAATGAAATCCTTCTTAAAAACCAAAGTCAATTTATAATAGGACATTCCTCAAGTGTGCTCCGTTTTAACACGCACAAAAAATATCCCTGGCACACTCATTGAATTAGCCAAGTAACTAAGCCAATTGTAGGGTTAAACGATCAGTTCATTACAATTACTCTCGACAAGTTACAGCTCAGCTGTCAAATAAATTTTTTGTTTAAATCAGTCAACTTTTAGGATGAAGGTTTTGGCAGATTTGCTAAATTCTCAATTATGAGATTCACCTATGTTTCTACTCCCCTTTCCCTGATAAGCTATTGAATAGTGAACAGCACAAATCCGATAATTCTTTGTAAACATTGTATCACTTTTCGCCAATAGAAGACTCACACAACACCATTCTAAGTGAAACAACTTGACAAGATCAATTTGAACATGAGTGTACAATGTTTTTAAGTATTAAGTTGAAACTGATTGCCTCACAGTGCCTTATTGAATTAGGGGTTTTTATCCTCGGACAGGCATAAATGTCTAACCAGCTCTCTTCTTCTGAAATCTATATTTAATGATGAAATACACGGAGGGCCTCTGACAGCAGATATCGATTCGTCCACACTACTTCATCATAGGCACAAGCATGCTGTTTCGCTGTGAAGTGAGTAAAAGAGCTAAACGTTCCACGATTGGGAATTCGGTGATGATTAATGGTCCAAGGGCGCTTCAAATTGATTACAAGGATGATGGTACAATACAGAATGTAAATCTAAATGTTTTATACTCGTTTCAGTTTCTTCCACACATAATCTTCATGTGTATGATGTATATATATATATAGCAATATTCTGCAGCAAGATAAATCCACAAATAAAAATATAAGTTCCAACAGAAATTATAAATGGAAACTCAAAATGATGTGATCACAAAGTTCACTAAGTTTCCTCCACAGATCAGCTACATATACATGTATCAAAATTCTGTATGTATACACAGGTTGCATTAATTAACAACTATTACTATTGACCACAAGCAGCTACACACATATTCATATACATCTAGAAGACACTCTCCTAAAACAGTCTTGTCATGATGCAGGTACCATAGCCAAGTTTATATATCCTGTATCCCCGTTATAAGACAGATATTTAGACGGCAGCGTGTAACCCCATAGGTACAGCTTGTATAATCATACACAGGACGTAGTAACAGCTAGTGAGTACCCTAAGGTAAAGCTATCCTGTTCTCCTCTCCTTCCTCTCTGACTACACGTGTGCGTGTACGTTTGTTTAGTGGGCAGGTTAGTTGTGTATAGCGCGAGGTTGAGCCCTTAGGGTTAATCATATATATGGTGTATACAACCAGCCACTCCTACTAATCAGAAAATAGGTGTTATTAAAAGGATGGAACACACTGCATTAAAGCTCCAGTGTCTATACTAGAACAGCAATATCCAAATGAAAACACCCAAAACCTAAATAATAATCACACTAATAAAATCTGTAGCAAAAGGTGCATGTAAGAAATTAGACTATTCCTTCTGTTTATGCCCACTTTCTATATTTGACATCAACTTCCATTTATGGTCTCCGGTTTGACACTTACAAGAAGGTCAAATGTGCCATTAGCCAATCAAAGTTCACTGACTTATGAGGTCAACTCATGAATATTTATAACATGAGGTGAGCATAGGAAAAAGTAAATACTTTTCTCTTCACAAATGACAAGCTGTGCATCTCTTCAGCACAGATAATGAGGTCAAATGGATGCTGACATTTTCAAACAGTTTCGGATAGTCCACACTGTTACCAAGAGCAGTGCTCAGGCACTTGTTGACAAAAATATATTTCTGATCAATGCAATAATCACAAGATAAAAATTCTCAGATACAAAAGGTTTCTATTTGTGATACATTATAAAGCTTTATCAATGTACCTTTTGATTGTTTGTTTGTTTGTTTGATCGGTGTTTAACGTCGTACTCAAGGGTATTTCACTTATATGACGACGGAGACAAAAATAAAATGTACTAGCAGATCAGCTTCCTGTTCCCTTTAGCTCTGAGAACACCAGGGCAACAGAAAGTTCCTCGTGTCTCGCCTCTTACGATCGTTTGAGGAAGCCGAGGGAGTATTCTGCAGGACTGGCCAACCCGCCCCCCCACGGGGCTACTAGCAAAATGAGGAACATGGAATCATAACACTGAAGAGACTGTACTCGTCCTCTACAGTACAATATAAAAGTCTGGGTTAATCACTGTCAGTATTTCATTTCAGTATTTAATAATTGCCTTTGAAAATTTAATAAGAACAGAATTAAGATACATCTGTTCAAATTTAATCTCTTTTTCAGCTCTTCTTCATCATGATCGAAACACTCATGTTTTTTTTTATAATTTTACATCTGTATAAAATATAGTAACATCATCCGTGTACATCCAATAAAATAATATCCAGACATTTGCCATTGTTTAATTTTTTTCTCAGGAAGATGCTGTTATACTCTTTATTTTGTTTAAATACCATCATATGTAACTACATGTTATTACACTACTGTAGGTAACCTAAAATAATGCTTTTCTCTCTCTGGCCTGAGGCGTATTTGTGAAATGGCTTTCAAGTCTTTGTTAGAAGGGGTAGTTTGTCTCGGAGACAAAAAAAGTCTGGCAAATAAAACAATATAAAAGTCCCTAATTATTTTAGCCTTAAATTAGTTAATTAGTACTTATCACATTGTACATTAATGGATCTTCTCAGTTAATTATTGGTTAGATTTTATGTGTTATACATTAGTTATAAGAACAGTTTTAACCTTTGTTTGTTTGATTTGGGTTTAATTGTTTGTTTGATTGGGGTTTAATGGTGTACTCAAGGGTATTTCACTTATATGACGATGGATTGTCCACTTCACACTGCACATTGCCCTATTATGGTGGAAAATCAAGAGGAAACCTCGTAAAAACCACTCCTGCGATTGCCAAAGCCACAACGTGTGACTCACTCATATACAATTTGGGTTCAAAGTCCTACTCTAACTCCAGGGTATTTCACTTCTATAATGACTGATTGTCCCTGTACACTATTCCATGCTTCAATAGGGTGGGAAACCAAGAGGAAACCTCATAAAAACAGTACCAGCCCTGTGATTACCATAGTCACATCATGACTGACTCATATACTTGATGGTGGAGTAACAGACTCAAACCTAGCTGTGGACGGTACAAGTACACCCAGGCAGGATTAGTCGGCTGACATGCTTACCACTAAACCATAACCGTGCCATGTTTAACTTATGTACAGGGGTTCATAGACGTCAAAATATTGAGTTTTTTTACAGAACAAAATTCAGGTTTTTTAGTGACATATTGAATTGTTTTCATTTTTTAAAGTCCAACTATTTATTTTTATCATACTTAAACATTAAAAATGAAGTCTGAATTGAGTTTTTTAAAAATGATGCGTTAAAATGATGTCTCAAACTGAGTTTATTCTCCAGCTTAACTACCATTTAGGGTAGTGAAACTGGATGTCTATGAACCCCTGATGTAAAACTACTTAAAAAATAAGAAAATCTGAATCAAGATCGATACAAATCATTCAGTATAGGTGAGTTTGATTTTCTATGTCTCAGTTTTCTCCAATAGAATTAACAGGAGTATTTATATACAGGTATACACTTCCTTAAAGTGCTCGAGTTGTTGACAAAATAATGACTATGCATGAAGGGCAGTGATGTCCCTCATATGTTAGGACAGAACACTAGAAAGGGAAAATACCTGTTTGATTTTTATCTTTATTTACAAGGTTAAGGTAGGCATCACAATACACACTGTGTACATATTGAACTTAAAAAGGACATAATAAAAGAGGTTAGTATGTTTTCCAGGAGAAAAATGTCTCGCTTCACTTCCTTTAAATTTGTGTATGGGTATACGTGTAGGCAGCTAGCTATGTCAGCTTAATTATTTCCCTAAACATGGACATCATTCAATCACAATTTACTGTTTTTTATTTATAGGTAAATAAATACAAGTTTCCTCATGATTAAAACAAAGATAAACTTGGGTGTCAAGATAGACAAGAAAAAACCCCAACTCTAATGAAGATAACAAAATCACCCCTGAATGAGTTTTTTGTTAAGCAGTCCAACAACATTCCTAAGTTGTGTATTATGTGTTATTATTATTGCTTACATTTAAAACCGAGATTTAAAACATATAAAAAGTGTGTGGGTATGGACAAAGGCAAAAATATGTCAATTTGGTGTATTCATTGTAAACAAAATTCAATCTACGGGTAATTCTTTGATAAACAATTAAAAAAAGAATTCTTAGATTTTTATCAGGCATATGAGTACAAACAATAGGTAGACAAGGTCCATAAAGCATACACATGTACAGCCCAGAGGTTGATTTATACTGGATGACTTAATGAAATAGAGTCAGGTTACAGATCTATGTGAACTTAGTAATCAATTTTAAACACACATTAGTTTCATTAATTTTAATCATGAATTACTATATAACCAATAATACATTTAAGAACTTAGACTAAAGCTTTTATAGTCCGGGGCAGAGCTGGACCCTTTTTTCTCCTATTCACTTAATATTAACAGATACACACTTTACAATTATAATGACCCTGGTTCAATTGTCCTCAATGGTCTTATCATCTTATCGCTAGTACATCAAGGGCAGTAGACTTTCTTGGCTAGAGCACAGTACAGTTTGTTTGTTTGTTTGTTTGTTTGATTGAGGTTTAACTTCATACTAACGGGTATTTCGTGATGATACCAGATTATCCACTTTACACTTTTCCTGGCTTAATTACAGTGGAAACCTGTGAAAACAACCTTGTTAAAACCGCCCCAGCCATTGCCAGAACCAAATAGTGACACTTTCAATGAAACAGACTCGATACCATGAACTGTACATCGAAGTAGGATAAGTAAGCGCACACGCTAATGACTAAGTCACAGCCTGAGTACAGAACGAGTCATACATGATATACTGATTGATTGATATTTTATGCCGTGCGTAAAGGTTTTTCACTAACATGACGGCAGTGTATAATCCAAAAGTAATAAAGACATCATTGCTCCTAATCAAAGAAACTGTCCCTAGCCAGAGTCTTACAAGACAACAAATTTGTCGGAGAAGTAAATTGGACAGGATATATTGATTGATTGGTATTTTACACTGTTCTTCTAGCAATTGATAAGAGATTCTTAATGTGAAATTGAAAGGGGTGCCTCACTAAGTTGGTTGGAGTTTTATCATTTTATTTAAAGTTATGTCACTCAAAAGACTGCGTATCGGCCACTAAATGAAGGATTTATTTATTTATTTGACTGTTGTTTAATGTCATACTGATACTTAAAGGTCTTCCCAAATGGTTGATACCTAGAAAACTTATAAAAATAATTCAATGTCCACTGGACGATTTTCAAT
>JAVFBX010182603.1:0-14319 GCA_034783855.1 Mopalia kennerleyi
TGTCGCGATTCGTGATTCGAATAACGAATCGGCTGCTTACTTCTAGCCGCTATTACCTATTACGCTTTACTAACCGCTATTAGCTATTACGTTTTACTAGCCGCTATTAGCTATTACGCTTTACTAGCCGCTATTAGCTATTTCGCTTTACTAACCCATTTATCACAACACATAAAATTTTGTCGTTTTGTTTTTGGATATACTGATGTTAATGACCACCGCGTCTAACCGTCACACAAACAACGATAGAATAAAATAATTAATTAAATTATGATTGGTATCGATGATATTCACATGTGGTTCCTTGTTTCAACATTACCAGGTGTAATATCATTTGTGTCTTCTTGAATTCCCTGATATCGTTATCAAGATACTAAAATACCAATCAATGTATATGAATAGTCGTGCCGGGTGTCAGCACGACCCAACGATTATTTGCAGTTATAATTAGTAGAAATTAAATCAATCTGATATTATTAGTGTTACTGATCAGCAAACTGGGTCAATGATTTGTAAAAGAGACCACAGTTAAACTAAAATCACTCGTTCTATAATTGTAAAAAAAAAAGTTTTAGTTTCAACTGTGGAAAGTCCGTTGCCGTTGTTTAAAGTCCGATTTTTTATGTACGCGCCTCACCTATCGCAATGTCCAGGTCACTGAGCCTAACAGTCAAAGATTCTCTGACAAAAAAATTCTCAACCTCTGTGGAATTTACCGAAAAATACAATAATACTGGGGATATAAAATTATTACTAAATACGTTAAGTTGATAGCCTGGCAGTTTAAAGAAGGTAAATCGCTAAATTCGTTCTGCAGTTTTGTTTTACCGATGCAGAAAGTGTTTAGCGCAGAACCCGTTAACAAATTGAAATGGAAGAAAAGGACGTCGAGGTACTGTGAATATCCAAATAATAAATATCAAACGTGGACGGCTTTTAAAAAAGGATGAAGGTATATAGTGTGTTTTCTTCTTCTTTCTTCAACCCCATCTTTTACCACAGATTTGTTTCATTCTAAAATAGAATCGATTCTACTTCCTATACGTCGAAACATTGACTCTAAGATACACCCGAGCCATCTTCTTTTGCACTTCTTTTATTTGATGAGTTGTCGCAAAAATCACCCCCAAATATTGGCGTACGAGAGTTGTCGAATTCCCGTTCACTATTAAAACTCTCGCGAGAATACGATTGAGATCTGTCTGTAACTTTCCAACCAATCACAGAAATTTAGAAATACACGTGTTAAAAGGAAATCGTCCACTTCTGTTAAAGTTTCAGTCTGTGTCAACACTTTAATCGCGGAGACTACCGTAAGTAAAGTAATTTCCTTTATCAATATTTAATGGCCTCATATCTTGCAATAGATATCGTTTCCGGGGATAATTATTTTATTAATAAAAGTTATATTAACGAATGATCTCTTGTTATAATAGTCGATTGTATGACCTCGTTTGTGGTATCTCATCATTGGCTCTGGATCAAACAACAGATTGGAGATCCGATTGATGGAAATTAAACTAAATTAATACGGTGAATTTCTGAAGTGAATTGGTCAAAAAGCTGCGTCAGATGCGCACATTAGTGCATTTCGTGCAATTAATCAAACTCTATTCACTTAACAACAGTGTATTAGATTCCTATATTTACATTTATTCCAAACAAAATACCACTATTTCCTGTATGAATGAAAACGGTGGACACTAGTAATAGGACCTAATGGTCCGGCTTCAATTCATTGCAGATCTAAACAACCCCGTGTGAA
This sequence comes from Mopalia kennerleyi, assembly GCA_034783855.1. Lineage (NCBI taxonomy): Eukaryota > Metazoa > Mollusca > Polyplacophora > Chitonida > Mopaliidae > Mopalia > Mopalia kennerleyi. Next base: position 1,766 of record JAVFBX010182603.1, read on the forward strand.
GGAAATTGATTCAAGCAATCAATCTGAATAACGAGGCTCGTGGGATTCTCGCAAAATCTCGTCAAAGCCTTGACAGTTTGGTGGTTGTAACTTATTGACGTCATGTAAACCGCTTAGCTTTATGGCAGGGATCAGCCACGTGGCTCAATGGATACTCACACATATTGGAAATCCGTGGCGTTCTGAAATTTATAGCGTCGATTGCAGCATTCACCATTATAGCTGGGATAAACCTCAGACAGGCTATTTACAGAAACAACCGGTATGCCCATAGTTCAAATTTAGGTATCAAATCTTCGAAAATTGTAGTAATATAGTAATTCCGATATCGGAAGTAATTTTCGATCATAGTGGAATTTATACCTCGGCATAAAGAGGAAGCGATCCACTTTTGTGGAGGAGGTTTTACTGTTACGCTGATTGCAGGCACCCGCTACACAATGGGGGTGGAGTGGGAGTGTATAGATTTAAGGTTCGATTGTTTGATTGGGGTTTAACGTCGTACTTAAGGGTATTTCACTCATATAACCACAGCATGTCTATTTTACACTGCTCCTTGCTTAAATATGGTGGAACCCGAGAGAAACATCGTAGGAATATGTTTTGTGTCGGCATCTTAATCAAGGGTATTTCACTTATATGAAAACGATTGTCCACTCCTTGTTTTGCCTTGCTTAAATACGGTACGTACCATGAAGGAAAGCTCGTGTAAGTCGTCCAGCATTTGCCGGGATCACCTCGTGTGGTTCCCCGCAGTCTGCTGGGAGTCTAACCTGTTGTCAGACGGGTTAACTGCTAAATCACCGCGGTAGTACCGGAACAGCAGTCGGGAAAATCACGCCAAGACAAACAATTAATGACAAGCACTCTAATGGAGAACAGCAAAAAACAAAACAGACCAAACAACAACAAAAGATGAAAGACAAAACAAACGGCAAATAAAGGAGGAAACACTATACAACGGTTCACTTCCGCTTCTCTTCTTCACCATGCTTTCGTACTTAAACTGAACTCCAGTGAGGCCGTCATGTTTGATATGACGTCATTTTAAGGGCTAATATACAGCGCTGCAGGACACGTTACATTTCTTTGCTTTGACATTGGTTGACTAGCTTAGGCCATGACGCCACAATGCAAAATAAATAACGTCATAATGATACGTGAGAGAACTAGGCGACTGCAGCGCGAGCGTTGCGCCAGGGTTGCCAGGGTATGAACTTTATTATATAAAAAGTAGTGTTCTACCTTATTTTCGTGCAGCGCGACAGTCAAGTGGGTTTAAGGTTTACATTTATGCGACCATCTTCATGAAATGTCGTTGGACAAAAATCTATCGTTCTATAAAATTTCGTCTTATTCTTTAGTACAAATATCGTACGAGATTTTATTGTCGATTGACTGGCAGCAAAAAAATCTAGACTACATTTACGTTTAACCATCTAATGTCATATTGTTCTCGAACACTTCATTTTAAAACAGATATAGGGCGTGTAAGTCTCGTTCTCGAAAGTTAAAAGTTGATATCCTTTTAACTTTCCACTTATGGTATAACTAGACAGATTACAGGGTGTACCCGGAAGTGGAATGAATTATGTGAAATATCGCAGATCACATGACCTGATTTATTGCGATACTGATTTTCAACCCGGTAAATAAATTCCACGCTACAATTAATAAATGTCAATGACTGACTGACTGACTGACTGACTGACTGACTGACTGACTGACTTGTAAATCGATTCTTTAATAGATTGATCATAGAGTGACTGACTGCATGGCTGACTGACGGACTGATTAATTGATTGATTGATTGATTGATTAATTGGTTCCTTCATTGATTGATTGATTGATTATCCGATTGATTGATTGATTACTTGATTGATTGAATAATGGAATGATTGGTTGGTTGATTGGTTGGTTGGTTGGTTGATTGATTGATTGATTGATTGATTGATTGATTGATTGATTGATTGATTGATTGATTGATTGATTGATTGATTGATTCATTCATTCATTCATTCATTCATTCATTCATTCATTCATTCATCGGTGTCTAAACGAATGCTCATGGCCACCAGCCGAAGTCTAAGCTCTGTTATTATTGTAACTGTCACAACCAAGAACAACTTGTGCTCTTCTCAACGATCTCCCTGTCCAAACGGTTAATCGAATCTGGGAGTGAAACTGATCGCGATCAGACTCGTCTATAGACACACGATTGAAGCCTACTCCGCGGAATCATTTTTCTGGCACAGAACACGCTCACATATCCTGTTATTGTTCAATTGAAACCCCATGCTTGTAAGAAATACATCGGGACAGAAAATATTCATTGAAACTGGCAATAATATAGTAGTTTACCTGCGTAGGTCATTAGCATCGCAACACCACCACAACATCATATCAACAACTGAGTGCTTGTATTGTCGACCTGAGCATGTTACTCGCCACGGTTTGGTGTAGTCATTTTCCCCGAATAATGTTTGCTTGTTTGTTTGTTTGATTTTGGGTTAATGTTCTACTCGAGGGTATTTCACTTATTTGACGATGAATTGCCCATTCCACGCTGTTCCTTGGAAAACCGGTGGGTAACCTCGTAAAATCCATCACGGCAAGAAGAACTCGAACTCCTGAACGTACATTTAAGTAGGGTCAGAAGGCCGACGTGCTTTCCACTAAGCCACGGCAACAGGCTTCGGAATAAGTTAAATAACGCATACCTTCTTTTGAGCAACCGCGAATTTTAATAAAGTGTCGCCGTGTTGGGTTGCAGAATTTCTTTCGATAAACTACACGGGCTCAAGTCTTCCATTGAATTCGAGCGAGTCACCCCGATTGAGTCCCGGTAGTGACCCGGGTTAGCGGGTGGTATTCGAGAGGTTTCCTATTGGTTTTCACCGTACTAAATTAAACAGTGGAAACATTGGTGAGAAATCCATCTCTGTATAATCCACTTCTAAAGCTATGTTTAAAAGAAATTTAAAAAAACACTATGAATAAGTGGCACACAAAGGAAATCGATAAGATGTTTGATCCAAAGTTCCGCAACGCTATTACACTATTTAAGGAAGCAGGGAATCTCTGACAGCACTTTCCAAGGCTTTCTTATTTTAACTGAAAGACTGTCTTGTACCGACTCTACAACAGTACACTCGTCCGTGGAAATTTAACAGTAACACTTAAATATATAATTAAAGTAAAATATTTTGGCGTTGATGAAATTGTATAAATTTAATTGTTCTGTCACTGGAGCCTATGATATATGATTTGGTTAAGCTTTTTTTCTTCACCGAAAATATAAAAATATAAAAAGTCCATGGACTTTTTTCTTCTCCAAGCTGGGAGCAATTTTTAATTAATATATATGGTTGATATGTGAACAGAAACGAAAATAAAATTTAAAAATAGCTGATTTGAAAATGAAGACGATCGCATCTACTGTTCTTCACTGTAGGTCAACTGTACTCCTACTCCGATGCACTGCCAGGGATTCGAGTCATTCGGTCGCACTGAAGTATATAAGTGAGGCCCGTAATGTGGCTCCTGGAATCTCGAGGATGGTTTTAACGAGGTTCCCCCCGGTTTTCCAAAGTATTGAAGCAAGGAACAGTATGAAATCGACAATCCGTTGTCATATAAGTGAAGTACCTTTGAGTACGAAGTTAAACCCCAATCAAACAGACAAACAAAACAATCTTAGTAAAAACCATCAAAGCAAATATAGAACATGTTTCATTTGAGACATTTGCTATTAAAACAATCTTTATAAGATAGAAAATCACTGTTGATGGCATAAAGACGTGAAAAACATTCCAATTGTCAAACAATACATTTACGTAAAGTTAATTTCGTATAGCCAAAAGTTTTTAATTTGCTGCAGCGGTACATCGGCAATAAATCTATACAGTCTCCCGAAGCAAGGAACTTTCCTACGAATTGAGACACGACTGCTCACTGGTTGATAAAATCAATAAACCATTGAGGGTTTCAGATTTCATCAACTTACTGTATTTACTTAATTATTTCTCTCATTTCTAATTGTTGGCCATCAAGAGAAGGCACGAGGGATACAATATTACAACGCCTCAAACGGTTTCCATTACATAGAAATAGACTCGCCCGACAACGGTAGGCGTGCACCTCATTCTTTGACGCAGTTCCAAACAATCAAAATCCTGTAACCGAATGGACTCACCCAGATAGTAAACTCTTCCACAAACGCTACTTAAAACTACACCCGATCATCTCTCGTTCCTTGTAGGTTTGCTCCATATTAACTATTGGTCGATCGAAACAGAGGAGGTATAGTAGAAAAATTGAGACAGGTTATCTGAGAAAAATTTCAACCGACTTTCACAATGGTATCATCAACACCTTTCCTGAGAGCGATGCTTCTCACAGCTTTATTAAGTGTCCTGATTCAGCTCAGTACCTGTATGAGACTCGATTCCTGGCACAAAACTTCAAATCTGGAATCTCAGGTAAAAACTTTTATTACTACTGTGTTATATTTGTGAAACTACCTTTTGACAAAATTTAATTATTCCTCGAATAGTTTCTTGTACAGAGCGACCCACTAAGCATTTTAACGTTGCTTTTGTGTATCTCTCGTTGGACTAAACTGTCGGCTTGCAAGTAAATACACTTGAGCAGAGTGTTAAAATATTAATCAGTCAACAGCTAGCAGCCTACACACAAGGCTGCTTTTATAACAGTGGCTACAGATTTTTTTGTAGTCATTTTTAAACACATACAGTTTTATCTAAATGTTGGGAGGGGTTCGACGATGTCGACAAAAACGTCGAACTTATTTCGACTTAAAATTCTATTGCAGCGACAAGCCATGTTTTTATTATCACAGAACTCTAAGTACAGTGTAACACCTCAATCGAACAAACGAACAGTTTACGTTACGTTATTTGCATTACTTTGAGAAAACTTTATATTATAATATTGTATTAAACTGCGTGTCGTTTACAGAAAAAAATGCAACATATTTTCCTGTAATTTAATTTGTTGTAAACACAAGCAAAACCAATTGTGATGATATTTACCATTTCGATGTATACCGATTCGTGTAATTATGAGCTTAGTTGCACAAGGAATAAGCTTTTTTATGGAAACACGTGTCGGAAATCAGAAAGCGTCGAATTGACTAGAAAGGCCACGACAGTAACTCCTATAAAAAAAATCCCATCATAACGTAACGGTAAACACTGGTCGTTGGGATAGCGTTGCAGTACACTAACTGAGAGAAATATGGCTGGTGACGAAATTGAAAAAATATGCCAATGTCCCTATTTCATTTCTCGCGCGCCGTTGGGAAAGAGCTTCCTGTTGGCCTGGTGTACTCGGAGCTGAGGGACAACACGAAGACAATTTGTTTGTGATGTATATCTATAGTGTTCTGTGATTGACTTGTTCTGCCTGTGTTTGATGCCAGTGGCACCGAAGGCGATTTCCTTTACCGATTGGGCAAGAACGGAGTCATAAGAGTGAACAACCTTCAATATAGAAAAAAAGCCCAAGCAATAAAACAAACAAAAATCTCATATCTCGGCGAGTTTCAAATGACACCACAAAGGCGTATCGCTGAATGGAATGTCGAAATTAAGTTTGGTTATTCATACTGTTGAATTGCACCGCCGCCGCCGCCCAACGATTGGTCAATTATTCCATCGCAGGTGGTTCGGAAAAAATAGTCCGGCAATAACATATGGAGGGGAAGCTCAATTTGAATCACATATTTCGGGTCAGGCCGTTTACTTTATGCATTAATCGTGTTGATGCTAGTTACATTAGTTTGACAATTATACACTGTTAGAAAAAATGGTTATTTGAGGCTTCTGTAAAAAAGACGATGGTTCTGTATGGAACCTTTACGACGAAAATGGTTCTTTGTAATAAAAAAAAAAGGAGAAATACTTGGGACAGTTGCTGTGGGTGTTCTATACAGAACCATAAAGAGTTGCACCAGAGAATCTTAAAGGCTTCTATTAGAGCCATAATTTTCTTAGAGTGTACAGACAAATATCTACTGAATGAAGGCACTCGTGCGCGCTGTCAGCTTGGACAGTAAACTGACTTCATTTGGATTTCTGCCTATAAAATGACTTTTGTATAAAACAGTTGGGTTGCTTGACTATTTGTGTTTCCAAACGTTCAAGTCAATTAACAAATCAACCCACTGTCGATGCTTTGCCGTTAGTTTGTCTTTCTACTTATCCTACCGTGATCTACTGTCCACGGGTTTGAGTCTTGATTGTTGACTACCATACAAATGAGTGGTGGTTTTTACGAGGTGTCATTCTGATTTTCCACTGTATTTGAGGAAGGAAGAGTGTGAAATCGACAGCGGGTCGTTATATAGTCAAATAGCCTTGAGTACTTCGTCAAACCCGATCACACAAACACACACACAAAACGATGAACATAATTTATGCGACAAGATTTAATGAGCTTCAAATGTTCCGATTCCTGCGTCATATCACCAGTTTATCATTTTGACCTGGCATCTTTTCGTTAATATCAGTAGAATGGTGTCACAAAATATCACAAATCTCTTTTGGAAGGTTAGAACACGAGTGTCCGGGAAGATGCTATAATATTTATATGAGAATTACTGCTTTTCTGAACTTATTGAATATATGTCAAAATAAACACATATATAAAAATATATTCCGTCTACACTTTTCCCGTGGGTAAAATTGTTTATTTCGGAATACGTTTATATCTCATGAAGTTTTTCCCTGGTAACTACTAGCTCTTACGCTTTATGACATACAGCGAAAAATACATAAAGGAATAGGCTTGGTCAGACATAGTGGTTGGGCTGAATTATTTAAAATGCGATGATTAAAATATTTGAGGTCTTGGTTGTGTCAGTATGACAGATTGGCTATCGTTTGGTCACAGTTCAGTTAAGAATTCGTTAACAACATGACTCTATAAGCCGACCGAATTACCGTAGCAACATGTTTGAATGCGAATCAATGTTTCATGTCAACCAAGCGATAGTAGTAAGAACTCGTGGGATAAAAAAAAACACAACCAGCGATTGATGTGTTAAGTTTGGGTCGCCGAAACAGCAAGCCTGGAACAATTGAACGGCTTCCTGTAGCGGACTCGAGAAAACCCATATTTCTCGGTTAAGCTGCGATCAGACATTACTAGGTATCGTCAGCTGGTGCTGCCAAGTCTCCCTCCAATTTAACCCCAATTAACCAGCCGCCGTCCCCGTTTGTTACAAGAACATCTTAAGCCTTGATATAGTGCTTTAGGGGTTCTCTACGGGGGTTGACAGAACCCGGCAAGTTAGTTAAAAGAAAGTACTACCACTTGTTCTAGTGTTAATTATTTGTTAGTTTGCTTGCGTGTGAACAATGTCGGAACAAAAGTAGAGACGTTGAGTAAAAGAAACAAAGTAGACAAAGCGAAGGTTAGAATCCTTCAAGACTTTTCGCCAATAACATATCTTGCAAATAGGCAATTTAGATCCTGTACCTCTAGTAATGACAAGTCTGTGATTGCCTATCTCTGCTCAAATTTACTTCTCGCATATCGTCTTGAGAGACTGGTTATTGTCTGCTCAAAAAAAGTTAAATATCCCCCTCTTTAAAAAAGAACCAGTACACATAGCTTTGCAAGGTACGTCAAGCCGCTAACAGTCCGCAAAAGATATACTTCCTTGTTAAATTATTGGTATCAATGCTTGGGCTCGCTTCAGTAATCTAAAGCTTCTATTGTGAAGTTGCGGCTTGCCACGACAAACAAAGTATGCCGCCAAGAATTGGTCAACATGAGTTATTTCCCGGAACTTAATGATGCGACTGAATAACAGAATGACATTAAAAACAGATCTTGCTGTATGACTTAATTAAGGTCCAAATAGGCATTACAGTAGTTGTATGTTGGAAAATTGTGAATAATTCAACTGAGAATCCGGTTGTAGACAGGGACAAACGTTATGTATAGGCCGTCTGACAATATAATTATCCTAAAACAGTAGACAAAATAAAAAATAAAAAAGCATTTGTTCCAAACGGGAAACCGGTTATGAAGACTTGGACCCCCCCCCCCTTCATTCTTAAGAAACTTGGTTTCCTTTGCAATCATACTGAGCACTGTAAGTCGGTGATTCGCAAAGGGTCAAATTATAATAAATTATCCGAAAAGGGCAAAATAAGCCATTTTATTCAAATAACATTTTGGATCAGTCAGATTCAAATCCGAATTGAAGCGTTGCATTTAATCTGAAAATGTTGATATTTAAAGATGACACAACGCATGTGCCTTTATTTGTAGCACAATAGTAGCTCCATGGAAGAATTCAATATGGCTAAAGTGTTACTTGAACAATACCAGATTATTAAGCGTACAAAACGAGGAACGTGTCAATGTCCGTGCAGTGTTATTCATGAAGCTCTATAGTCGTTTTTATCATTCAAAATACAATGGGACATTTCACTTTCTAAGTTCGGTTTTTTGTTTATCTTGAAATGAAAGCAACCCGTCAGTGGTATATCGAGTCGTTTCTGTTTTCTTTTACTTGTGATGATTGCAAATACTAGTAGCATTTACCCAATACTTTTTTAAAAAACTTTTTCTGTAAGGTTTTAATTATAACCGAAAAATAACAAAAATATTATTTTCAATGGCACAGCGTGGTCTTTTTGAAATTGTTAGTTTTTAGCCTAAATGAAAATTTATTTTTTCAAGTGAAAAAAAGAAGAACAGAAGCGTAACCTGAATAAAAAGTCACCAATACTCGCGATTTTGTTATTCCAAGTCCCGGGCCCGATCCCATAAAGCAGTTTTAAGTGAAAATGTTTAAAGGCCCTCGCATTTCTTAGTTTTGAATTTTACCATTTAATATTTTAGCAAAATTATTACAATGCAAGTAGGTCACAATTACAGGCATTACTTTCAAAGTAAGTTTAAGCAAGTGGCATTTTGACTTAAGTCAGAAAATGATATCAGGAACCGGTCCCCGTATTCATCAAGCTATACTTAAGTATTTCTTAAAGTTAAGACATATTCAGACACATTTTAGCCTTTCGATCTCCGTGGAAAAAAACTTTAATGTGAAAAAATAAGTTTCAATTTTTAAAATTCCACTTATAATATATCAATAATTACCGCAAAAAGTGAAGAAATGTTGTGTATTTGACGATATGTGTGAAAATTGGCTTAGTTTTTCTTAACTGTAAGAAGTACCTTTAAGGGTATACGGACCACAGAACGGGCCCACTTCGATTCATCGTGGACGGCCAAGTTAAACAAAATCAGCGAAAATCAGTTTAATCGTTTCATTTTTGGACAAGGATACCATAGTGGAAATTTACGCACGTCATTTTTAGGCTTTTCCTGACTATATGCCTAGCTTAATAACACAGAAACAAAATTGAACTACATGAAAAGAATATTAAAATGTAAACTTACACCATCGTAATTCAGCCATTTAGAGAATCTTGGGCAGTGGGCACCAATAGATCCAAGTAATCAAATATTGGCACAAGGATTGAAGTACTGAAGTAATTGAGTGCTCTCTCAAGTCTTTTACTTATTTAATGGTTGTCCTTTTTTAATCATGTTTCTGTCGTGTTGCTGTTTTTTCTTGTTTACTCTTGTTGCGACATACCTGAACAGTGTTGTTGTAGAATGTAAGGCCTTTTTATCCGAACAATTCACCAAATCGATTAACCTAATTCTCGATGATAAATGAATATAAACTGCGTGCTCTTGCTTGCTACCCAATTTATCTTTTAAATTATTCAAATAAATACTGTTTGAGTGTCTATTTTATCCAAGATGCCAGAAGGAGGTCTTGTGATATGCGAGCCGAATCGTTAAATATGTTTTTTTTTATCCTATATAGTTACTTTCAACTATGCTTTTAAAAAACTGGATTTTCGCCGAATGACTACGAAAAACAGTTTTTAACAATACTTTCCGTTGCTATTATTATGTGGACCCGCGAATTCGATACGATGCGCCCCAGGTTGTCATTTTCTATGAGATCGCCATGGGATTTGTAACTGTGCTAAATCAATACCTCTTAATGGAATAGAAGGTCTGGGAATTCCCTTGAGCCTCGTTATGAGTATTTCCGGATGTTGATGCGCACAAAATCAACACCGGAGGTGCTTCAAATATTCTTTGTGATCTGGTGAACTAAAATAATTTGTCTGAATTTAACAGGACGTGTTAATACTGATATGATTAATCTTGGTTTAACATCTTTTCAAACGAGTCAGATAGCCAGAAATGTTTGAAATTTGGCCCAATTATACCCCAAAGGTTTTTGGCTCATTAATTTCTTCTTGTAAGTTTTTTTTTGTTTGTCAACGTTATTTAAGCCGATAATGTTAAAAGGGGAATGCATGCCTTGTTTATATTCTTTTGATTCATTTGAGTTTATTCGTTTTGGACTTGTTTTTTATATGAATACAGCTCCTTCCATGACGGGAGAGGGTTAAGTTATTCCACGCGGCGGAGTGATTCTTAACTAATATGGCCACAGCAGATGCCGTGAAGTGAAGGCGCGCAATAATATGGCATAAAAACGTGTTATGTAAACCATCCAATCGCTTACACCATAGCTCTTCATGCCAAATTACATAACAGTTCAACGTATTTCATGTCTTTAATTAAATTAAAGTAGGCCTAAAACGGCATTCACTTCATCATCTTCAACTCGTTGACGGAAGTGACTTCTGTCTGTTATGGTATTAAAAATTTTACCATATGGAATCACAAATTAATGTTGAAACAGATTTTTAATAGATGAACCAGAGTTTTCTTCCCTCTCTAGAAATGCCATATAACATCCGAGGTTAAGCTCAGAAATCTACCTGTTTCACCCCAATATGTTGGTTGTTGAGAGGATTTTTTATTTTTTTTTGATTTGTTTTTCACTTATATGACGACAGATTGTCCACTACGAATTTGTTCCTTACCTTATTACGGCGGAACACCGATGGAAAGCCTCGTCAGAACCACACCACGGGTAAATGAGGACAAGAAAAAAGAGCCGATTAATCCTAAAGCTATTACTCGGAGACAGCAGCACAAGAAATAGTGTGAAACCTCATAAAAAATACTCATTTATTAATTTAATTATTTATTTATTATTTGATTGGTTGACTGAGTGATTGGCCATTAGCAACAACAACCACAGAAACAGGTGGAGCGTGATGTCGATCTAAAGCAGTCTAACATAGCCTATAACTGATACCGACACTTGGTTACAGGACTACGGACATAATGCGCCCCTAGAAATGACAGCGTGATGGCTAACCACTGTATTTAATTATTTGTTAAAAGCGGGCATTGAGCTATACAACCCCCTGTCTATACGTTGTAATTGTGTCTGTCACATATTAAAGGGGTGTCAATAAAATAACCATCGATTTAGGAGAACTTCCTATATATTTATATTCTGCATCGATATTCCTATATACTTGGGGGTGACCCAAGGCAGCGTTCGATACAAGTCTATTTTATCATTTTCCTATGGCCGCTCATCCACGTGATCTAATTTTGAATGTGTTAAATTTAGCATTGAAAAAATTAGAAGAGCCATTTGCTGTGCTCAGGATTGGTGTGTTAATGAAAATCTCAAGCCGGGGGGATGATTACGACAACAGACAATGTCTGTGCGTTTCTGTTGGTTTAAAGTTTTAGCGTGGTTTTTAGGGTAATATCTCGGGTAATCCGGACTCTCATACATGACCAGGGGTCGTGTCACTCTCAAGTGGTCGAATGTACAGGACATATCATCTCGTACGTCGAACGATCGTGACCATTTTGACAAGCTTCTTTATCTAATCGTCCGCGACGGTGGTTTTGTGGCTAGCGCGTCGACTAGTTAAGAAACCTACTTCGATGTGCCGGGTTCTGGTTTGTCGGGCGACCATGAAGTATAATTATGAGTGAGTCACAAGATGTAGCTCTGGCAATTGCGGGGTTTTTTTTAACTAGGTTTCCTTCTGGTTTTTCACCACATTCAATCAGGACAAAGTGTAAAATTGTCAACCTGTCGCCGTATTACTGAAATACCCTGGAGTACGGCTTAAAACTCTTATCAAACAAACGAAATAGCTTTCAAATCAATTGATAAAATAGTCCGCGTTTTGTAGAGAAATTCACTGTTGTCATTGGTTATGAGTCGAGCACGTGATGTACTTCCGCACTAAATTTGTATTTTCTAAAGCCATGTGGAATGCACCATGTTGATATGTGTGTGTGGATAGTGTGCATGCGCCGGTAAGAAGGCTTCCGGCGAACAAAATATACTGTTTTTGTGCATATTCATACATGTATCATGGCCGAGCGTGGTGATGTTATCACAACAACGAGAATCATGCGAGATTTGGCGGATCGAGAGTCCTACAGATCTTTTGGATCCCATTTTTAGTGTTTCTTTTTTAATCTACTTAAAATTGGAACCACATGCTTCGTATTCGAAAGAAAAGACTTAAGGTCTTGCTGGACCCCTTGGTCGATTTTCAGAACACCTGTTGTGTTTAGTCTATTATTCAGACGAATATAAG
>JAVFBX010182614.1:0-14317 GCA_034783855.1 Mopalia kennerleyi
TTACCACTTCTTTGGGATTATGAAACAAATTGACATGAGTAGAAATGTTTTAATATTTTTTTCCACTGTTAACACAATGAGTAATTCTTTAATATCTATAATCTTGAAGGCCAAAAAGAACAACAAAACAATAAATAGAAGGAATCAAATGAATGACAAGACCATTATGATCAGGGGCTTAGCCAGAATCAGAAGTAGGGTGTCCAAAATGGTCATTTTGCTTCACTTTTCAAATGACTGGGCGTTCAATTTTGACAGTTGTCCTATCTCGTGCATGTTAAAGTTTCTTAAAACAGGGTGTCCAAATGAGGCAATTGTTCTGCGGTGTCTGCCTAAGCCCTTGATTATGATAAGACAACAATGTTATTGGACTTAAAGCCTTGTCAATTGAACTCACTACAACACAAATAGTAAATTTCTATCACCTGTTTGTCAAAATACACTTACTGTTAATAAATTGTTTTGAGCTATTAAAAGGATAAAGACCTCAACAACAACAACAAATTATCTGTTTTTATCAGCTTAATATCTGATACATTCCCCATTAGAGGTCATCGATATTAAACTGATTTTTGGAACTTGGTGAGAAAATTTAAGGCTTGCTCCATCTTTGCCAGGGGTTGGCCTGGTATTGCAGTACTTCTAGAATATATCATCTAACTGTCATTGCATAGGTTTAATTGTTGAGTGTTGTTTAATACAAGTGATTTTCATAATATCCTGCATTATCTTCGTTGTGCCTGCATAATAATAATAAAGTTTTATTGTCCACTTTAGACCCGATGATAATACAGAAAGGTCTGATGATAATACAGACATATGTGTCTAAACAGTTCCCGGATATAAGAGTTTATTTTTTATTATACCACATGTTCAACTGTTTTACGAATGGACAATTATATGAAAAGATTTCAAAATATGTGTTAGTTCCTTGTGTATATTTCCTTATTGTGTGTGTTTATTCAGTTCAGTGACATGACCAGGTCACACTGCCTGGATGGTTGGTGATGTAAACTAGAGATGTTTCTCATTTCTAAGATAGTATGATAAGTCAAGCGTTCATTGTTAGTTACTCGTAGCAGAGAGTAAAACGTTACTGTGTGTTTCTCATTACAGAGATGGTATGATCAGTAAAACAGAGATGAAGACGTATTTTATTCGAGCTAACAGTCTTGCCTTACGGAGTAGCTTCAAACATGCCTTTACAGAGACCACTTACTTTAAACCTACCTTCTGTATACATTGTACGGGTTTGGTAAGTATATCTCTTTCTTTATAACTCTTTATAATAAAAGGTAGGAATAAAAATGAAATTTGAGAAACAATAGATATATTTTATAACTGCTGTCTGAAGAATATCTTTGTTCAAATGTTCTTCATAACTCAGTTAAAAAATATGTCAATTGTTTCTCAAATGTCTTTTGTTGATTGATTACTTGATTAAAACAAGTTTGATTTTATTCCACTTTTAAAGTTACAGAAAAGGGGTGGAAACTGGATGTAACACATGTTATGTTATAGAAAACTGTTTTTATTTGATAACTTGGTCTTTTTCTGTTGTGAGGTTTGATAAAACGGGGGTGGAAATACAACACATGATATGTTATAGAAAAGCTGAGTTTTATCTTTCAACTTCATCTTTTTCAGTTATGGGGCCTTATAAAACAGGGGTGGAAATGTATGTTTTCTATGATATGTTATAGAGAACTGTGTTTTTTATATATGTTAACTTCATCTTTTTCAGTTATGGGGCCTGATAAAACAGGGGTGGAAATGTAAAGGTATGGTTGTTTTAATTACTTTTTTGTGCAACACTCATATAGAATATTATGATTTGAACGTGAAAAATAACAAATAAATGGTTATTGGATTTTATAAGTATATGTATCCTTTTCTATTTTGAAACTTAGATTTATTAATACTTAATAATCTTAACCAGATTTTCCCTTGGTAATTACAAAAATAAAGTATTGACAATTAAAACTTATGGTCAGCCTTGTCTTAAATACAATTAAACCCAACTTACACAAGTAGATGAATAAAGTATAATAAGGGTCAACATCCACTCAGTATTGAGAGGGGTCACTTAATCGTAGGAAATGCCAGTGTGCTTATCGACTGTTGACATTTCATCTAATCTAATTTTTCAAATCCACTTTAAATTTTATTTTCAATAAAGTAATCTCTAGGTAAACCTTCTCTTAAACCTCCCTTGTGTAGAAACAAGACAGCTGATTGGATTTAAACATGAATACGATAACTGAAACAAAATGAGATATAAACTTTGTCTTTAAACAAACGAGGCAGCTAAGCAGATTCAACATTAATACAATGACTGAAATAAAATGTGTAAATCATTATCAACTGTTTTTTGTTTGTTTTGTAAAATTTGACAGATTGTGGCATCAATGCTCACAAACACTGTAAAGATTTAGTGGTGATGGAGTGTCGGGGTGGAAAGATGGGGTCTGGAAGACGATCTGATATGTTCAATGGTAAATTCATTTCTTCATCTTTAATGAATCCTGCAGTACAGAAATGCATAATGCCAAATTATGTTGAAATCATAAATTTTTACAATGGGCTTGATGGGGAGTGACCTTTTGTCCTAATGGTCTGCAGCATTTCATCCTGTAAATAACGTAAGTTTGTCTTGTTGCATAGTGAATAGTGACAGGTGCTTGTCACTGTTAGTTGTCAGTGGTGTCCTGGATAGCACCACCCATTGGAGTGGCACATCGTTCAGTTAGATTATCTCTCAACTGCCCACTATACACCGATGAGGTAATAACTACTGAATCCCATCTAATGTGTTTATAAATACAAATAAAATATTGGACAAAGACCATTGACTCATACAATAACATGTTGGTTTTTTCTCTCAGGGTCAATGGGTCATAATGACTTAACGTTATCATCAAAGAGAAAAATGTCTCAGCGTCAAAGACTGCGGCGAACTGACCAAGCAACACAGACCAATTTCCGAGACTACAGTAGTGATAGCATCAGTATTGGGTCTCGAGCTAGCAGCCACTTCAGCCATGACACTCGAAGTAGTGGCCATTTCAGCTCCTACTCTCGCAGCAGTGTTAGTACAGACTCTGGCATTGGTCCTTTACACGAAGGGGAGTTTTATGAAGATACAAACTTGTTACATGAACGCTTATTAAGAGTGGAAGAGGTGCGTATTTTACATCTAATCCATTTCATTCCAATATTTTAAATCTATTGTTTGTTCTCTCTTCACCTGGAAATATTTTTACCTGAATTGTAAATATGTTATTTTAATGCTGGGTATAATAAACTTGTTTTATTTTAACACATGAGATCAATGCATCTTGAGACATTTAATGACTCTATATAAAATGCAAAAATGATTGGAAATACATATTCCAAAATGACATGTTTGCAATTTCAAAAAGATGGAAAGAGTTTTTTTTTTTTAACCGTGTTACTCATTTCGGTCTCGTTGTAGTTTAAAATGTATCCAGCAATGGCATTATGCTAACCTACATAAGGTCTTATGAGAGTAATTAGATTTTTATGTTAGAAACGTTATTAATGAACTTGTTTTCATTTTCATTATTTTTCATAACTTAAACAAAGTTATCCAGAAAAAAACTCTACAGCATTCAAACCGTTTCCAATCTGATCGCTAATCATATTTTTCCTTTAAATCTTTATTCAAATCTATATTTTTATAGGACATAGGGTAGTTTATTGTTAGTAATACTATTGACTTAGTGTGGCTCGCATTTAGAATGAACATGGTGGCATTCCTTCTTCAATCATTTCCTATTTTAGGTGCTTTTATTTGCAATCTTTTTTCACAATGTTGTCACATCTGCTAACTTTTAAATTTACATTTTACTATTTGGTTGCGTATGCTTCATATTTTTCTTTGGAAATGGTATTTTAGCGACCATATTCATTCTCTTTTTGAGGCACTCACTCTGTACATCAACAACAACAACTAAAACTAAGCAGTTTTAATAACTGCAGAATATAAATGCTCACTTTCTAAACTAAACAATTTGCTACTTTGTTAGATGAACGTGTGTGTTCGAGTTGTAACTATACAATCATTTGTTGGGTTTTAACGTGAAATTGTTATTAAACATCTTCAGTATGCAGTGTTCAAAACTCGAAACTCTTTGAAGTTGATATTTTTGACTGCGTGAATTAAATTTTTGTGAAGATAACAAAGCGTGCTTTTGGAATGTTTTTGTGTATTCCATTTGTATCCAATGGTATTAAGTCTGAGACAAACTTGGTTCAAATACACACTATGTGTTACCATGGTAACTTAATTTTATTAATTTATTTTTGTCGCTCAGGGAAGTTTTAGCGAAGACGATGTGGAGTAAGTGGCTCTTGTTCACTATCTGATTTCAATGGTTGCTTCTTCAGTTTGAATTTTCAGTTGCATTTTGGTGATTTGTAGAGCTTCTAAATCGTGATTGTCTTCCATTATCTATTTACTTTCTCACATTTTAATTTTCAGTGATTGTAATTTCTTCATGTGCTGTATGCATGGTTTGACCTAAATTGATGTTTTCAACTTGTTTATGTCACCCACTCACTTCTATGCTACAATTAAACAAAATTAAAACTTCTCATTCTTTCTAAATTTGGACAACTAAATTGCTAACTTATGATTATATCTATGATTGCAATACTGATTATCATTATTAAGTACATGTTCTTTGTAATAATGTAGCTAAGCAAACCTTAAAGCTTTCCACATATTATTTTGCAGTGTTAGTTTTCATTTATAGTCAACTTGATTTAAAAGTAACACTGGCCTATGGAGAGTGTTATAAAATAGCTCCTGTTACCTGATAGTTTGGCTTGATTGTCTTTTCATTGTGTTTGCCACATAGACATCTAGAATCTAGGATGGTGATCATCAGTAAGGTAGCCTACTGCAGTTTGACCGATATGGTTTATTGTAGCTAGAGTTTTGTGTTTAATTTAAACGTTTGTGATCCTTGTTTTCATCCATTTAGGAATGAATATGTAATTTGGACTTCTATCTATTTCAAAGTCTCTAACTAAAACTTAAAAGTGTTAATAAATATAGATTGACCATTAATTTAGAGGCCATAGATAATCATTATATATCTTACACCATGCGATTGACTTGTTATCCAATCATACACATTATTTTGCTTATCAACTTCTTTAAACAATATATCTTGAAATCTTAGCAAAAATATTAAGAAATTCTTTTAAAAAAATCAACATTTTTATCAGTCAATTAGTTGATCAATTTTTGTGTGACTTGTGATTCAAAGAACGAAATGTAGCTTTAGGAATGATATTTGTTAAATCTCTGTTTTTGTTATCCTGGACATCAGAGTGGACTCTGATTGGTCAATAGCTATCCAATAGTATTTGAGCCGAGTTCCAAAAAGCTTATAATCTCACTTTCAGGATTGTGATTATATTTTTTTAAAAACTATAGAAGAGGCCTTTTGTCCTATTGTGGTTTCGAGTTCAAATAAAGATTATTATTATTATTATACGTCAATTGGCATCCGATTAAGGAGCTATGTTCCACAACAAAAATAGTCAATTATGTTAAAAACATTATGTCATTCACTTGCCAAGGTTTTAAATCCTCTATGAGGCCTGTTTAGTATATACCGGTACACAAAATGACATGAAACTTCAGTGATAAATAAATATATACAGGCCAAACAACACTTCTTCCGATATCAAAATTTTGAGTCCTGATGTATTTCCTGATGTATTTCAAAAAAGGCAATAACAGGCCTATTGAGCTGATTAAGGTTATGGGGCTTGTTTCACATAGATTAGTTTCATAGTCGGATTGTAAGTATTGATATAACTACCACCTCCGATCGTGCAATATAAACTGAAGAGTTAGTGGTTGAAAGTGTGGATGTGATTCAGTTATTAAATATATACTCTCAGTGTAAATTCAGAACTCTGTTGTCAAGATATTTCTATCATATTGACCATTTCCTTAAATATAATCTGTTTATGTTTCAGTCCCGAGAGAAGTTGATAGCTGAGAACAACAAGCTGAAAAGCCAGCTGGATGTGGCTACAGAACATATATTTACACTGAAATCTCACATCGCTCTTATCCGTCAACATACCATCAACTTTATACTCAATCAAATGGATACACTCAAGATACAAAGTGATACAGAGGTCTGAAAGTGTGTATCACTTCAGCAACCAGCTGTGAGAAAAGGTTTTTCTCAAAACAATACTGAATTCATATTTGCTTTTATGTTTTCTTAAAACTGGTCAGCCAGAAAAATGGGCATGAGATGAGGGAAATTAGGTTGCCCAGGAACTGAACAAGAATAAAGTAATCGGATTTGAAAGTGAGGCTGGTGGTCAAGTTGAAGTAAGGGAATTTGAAAGTGAGACTTGTGATCAATTTGAAGTAAGGGAATTTGAAATTGAGGCTGGTGATCAATTTGAAGTAAGGGAATTTGAAAGGGAGACTGGCAATCAAGCTTAAGTAAGGGAATTTGAAAGCGAGGCTAGTGATCAAGCTGAAGTGAGGGAATTTGAAAGTGAGGCTAGTGATCAAGGTGAAGTGAGAGATTTGGATATGGGACTGGCGATCAAGTTAAAGTAAGGAAGTGAAGTAACAAGCACCTGAAAACAGATCTGGACAGGATTATAAAAATTCAAATTAATTCAAATTCCTGTGTCAAGCAAAAATTGTGATGGACATTACTAAAGAACAAGTAAAAACTGAATCACAGATATGTATTTTGATGAAGAATTGGAAAGGGAAGACAAATGTTACACATGCTAGACATTCCATGGCTTGTGTAAGGAATGTTCGAACTGAAAATAAGGTTGAATAGAAATAAGTTCGGTGTAAATGAGTTTATGAACATTCTCTACACTCCAGATTGTGGAAGCAGCCAGGGCAGATTTAAAGGAAAACGATACTTATAAGAAATATTGAACAAAGAATACAGACATTAAAAAGTAGAGGGTTTTTTTTGTGGTCACAGAAGAACAAAACTCAATCATAAGTGGTTGACAGGAAGGGGATTTTTGTGTTCATTTTAGCGAGCCTTCCACCATGCAATATCAGATACATCTATTTCTACCGACACATTGAACAGGAAACTATGTGGATCATTTGCTTTTTCTGTTGTGAGAAAACGGCAGTACAAAGGTAGAAAAGCCAGATATTACATACCCTATGCTGTCCTATGATACATTTTTTTTTATGAAATCAAGTAAATTTGATGTGCCGGGTTGTAATTTTTGAAACTGGACAACTTTAAGTGAGAAACTCGTGAGAAGTGATGAATAATGGTGTTGCAGATTTAAGAACTCAATTTGACCATACAGCATCGCAGTCAGATGTGTAAGAGACTCGAGAAAACCCTTGAGGCAACAAATGACTCTTCTAGTTCTCCTTATCATGAAAAAAACCACATATAAGTGGACAAGATTATCTTATTTATAGACCTGAATCCTTGAAGGAAGAGAAAACCATCTGAGCTGAGTTCATTTTACATGCATTCGATAGTCAGCATTACATTTGTGGAAATCTATTTTTGTGTGTTCCCTATTAGGTACAAACTGAGCTGTAAAGCTAACGCCAACAGTTCATGCTACTATTACACACTGGACATTTTTACTGTACAAATTCTTTGTAATCATACCTTATACAGATTGGTCCTCATAGGGCTGCCATTGATTCTATCCCATAATAGTACTGTAATCAAAAACTTGCAACATTTGGCTGTGAACATTCACCATTATATATAAGTATAGATAAATGCGTGTACGGTATAACACTGTACATAATGTAATATTGATTGATCATTCACATGTACTAATTGTAATAATGTGCTATACATAATGTAATATTGATTGATCATTCACATGTACTAATTGTAATAATGTGCTAGTTTTTTGTAAACCAATGTCAGAGAAGCACACATATTGAAGACTGTTAATGTTTATTACATGTTCCTTGTTGGAGCTACCTCTGTGTGTTAACTCTACATTTACACAGTTCATATGGAATTCAAACTTTCCTCAGCCATTTTAAGTATTGGGCGATTCAGTAAAACTGGTGGCAAACCAAATTCCTTTCACCTTCCTTTCTTATTAGGCCCATTCTATCCTGATCAGATTTTAGAACAATGAAATGGCGTTTTAAGTTATTGACTTCCACATTTAATTGTGTTTCTTTGTTTGAAATTAGGCTGGAAAAATTTAAAAGAAATTGCTTTAACAATATTGATATTAAATCAGTCCTGTGCTGTAATCTCTTCTGGCAGAACCTTAAAATCGGTCCTCCTAAATTTTGTGAGATAACCTAACATTTGCTTCGCCGCAGCTTGGCTGATTTTTTCAAATACAAAAATATTCATTTTGTCAAAATCAGTAGCAAAATGCAAATTTAAACAATCACTACAAACAATTTGGGAAACCTATATGTATATATCGGTCCTCCTTAAATAAGTTTGCAAAATCATGGGAATGCCACATTCTGTCCGTCATCCTCAACAGTACAGGCCTGTTTAACGCATATTTGTCTATGGTTTTCAGGAGAAGTACTTGGAAGTTAAATAACATATGTAGATTAATACTTCAAGATATGTCCTCCTGTGTCAGCATTGTAACAAAGCCAGTTGTTGAAAACAATAAACAAGTTCATATTTATCAACACACACACTTAGAAAACTTTTCTCAATCTGTGATATGTTATTCTCCTCAAGAAAAAGGTTTAAAAGGAAATTTGTTTTTCAGCTACTCTTATTTTATTTACAATTCTTTGTATTTTATTACATGTAGGCCATTAAGATCACAATTAGCTTGTCAACAAAATATATTTTTTAACTTTCAACCAAATTTAAAGTTTGGTCATTGCTTTACTAGTTGGGATTCTCTGGTTTACTGCTTACTTTTTATGTTTTTTAAGGATCCTCAAAAACCTTAATCTGTCTTGCCAAATTTTTAAGAAAATTTTAATTGTAACCATTACTGGTTTTGGTTTAATACATATTTTTTTGTTGTATAAAATTTATGGTAGCAGAATCTCATTTGCCTTAAATTTTATGATCATGCCATTGCCATTCATTTAATTGAGGAAATACCAACCTGCCAAATACAGAATTGTTTATATGATTATGGTATTGCTGTTATTCTAAACCAGAACAGACCATACGACTTAATACCCAAAGGATCAGCTAACAGAGCTGCTTTAACGAAGACAGGCTATAACCACCATCCTATGGAGAAGCTCTGTTTGGTACCCTGGTCATTATGCTGGAGTTCCTGGTTTACCATAGTATCCGGTATTACAGTAGTATACTTCAGATTCTGTATATTTGATACAATGTTATATTTGAGTTACTAGTATATCTGAGTTTCTGGTATATTTGAGTTAATAGTAAATCTGAGTTTCTAGTATATCTGAGTTTCTAGTATATCTGAGTTTCTAGTATATTGGAGTTACTAGTATATCTGAGTTTCTGTTACATTTGGTTACTAATATATCTGAGTTTCTGGCATATTTGAGTTACTAGTATATATCTCAGTTTCTGGTATATTTGAGTTACTTGTACATCTGAGTTTCTGGCATATTTGAGTTACTAGTATATATCTGAGTTTCTGTTACATTTGATTACTAATATATCTGAGTTTCTGGCATATTTGAGTTACAAGTATATATCTCAGTTTCTGGTATATTTGAGTTACTTGTACATCTGAGTTTCTGGTATGTTTGAGTTACTAGTATATCTGAGTTTCTGGTATATTTGAGTTACTAGTATATCTGAGTTTCTATTTGAGTTACTAGTATATCTGAGTTATATTTGAGTTTCTAGTATACATTGTATCTGAGTTTCTGGTATATTTGAACTCTTGGTAAATGTGAGTTTCTGGAATACTTGAGTTTCTAGTATATATATGTCACTGTTACGTCAGTTTATGTTTTTTTAAAACTGGTCAGCCGAAAAATGGGCATGAGATGAGGCAAATTATGTATAACTAGAGTTTTTTTTATACTTGAGTTTATTCTGTAATGTAGTGGGGTTTTTTTTTTAGTATAGTTGAGTTTCTGTTTATACTTGAATTGATGATATAACTCGAGTTGCAATTCACACTCAAGTTTCTGTTTTATTTTAGTTTTTGTTTTTTACTTGAATTCATGGTATAACTTGAGGTTCTGATATACATGAACCTGTTTTTCTGTTTATGCATACAGTATATTTTTCTTAAATGTTTTAATTATTTTTTTTGCTATACAATTCAATTTAATACATTACAAAGAAAATAAATCACTAAAATGGAAATAAGGTATCAATAAATAAACTTATTAACTACAAAATACCAGTATTTAGTTAAAAGTAAATGGCATCTCTAATACCATTTATGTTAAAGTCTATAACATAATATTTATTAAGTCACTTTTGTTTTGTCCATAATATGTTTTTATTTGAATAAGTTCTCTTGCCAAATTTAACAAAAAATCTTACTAATGTATCAAAACTTTCTTCATTAAAACTATAATATGTTACATATATTTACAACATGTAAAATTCAGCATATTTTGTGTGCAAATTAAATAACTTAAATAAAGAGTACCATTTGCCTGAATTATTTAAATGCTTGTCATTGTACTGTTGCTTGGTTTGTGGTCATAATCTGTTCGCTGTAGAAGGCAGTCAGATCCATGTCTGATGAGTGGGGGGCATCAACAACCATAGGTGTAGAATATAGGTAACATTGCTGTATATAATAGCCTTATCCAATGTTCATTACTCTGGGAAACTGAGGGCTTTTATGTCTGTACTCTTTCACCTTACCAAGACTTAAAAGGCTAAAGAAATATATATAAGGATGATACTTTTTTTTTTTTAAATTAAAATTTTGTTTCTAAAATTATCTTCACTCCATCTATGTTATTGTTCTATAATTAATGGAAGAAGTGACAGTTATTTTTTATATATCCATTGTATTCCGTTATAAGGTTATAAAGGTCTATATACCTGGTGATGAGAACTCATAATATTCTGAACTAATATTCAGTTCAGCCCTAAAATCTAACCCGTGTTCAGAAGGCAGGAAATAGACTAATATTCAGCCCTAAAATTTTACCTGTGTTCAGGAGGCAGGTAATAAGCTAATATTCAGCCCTAAAATCATACCTGTGTTCAGAAGGCAGGTAATAAACTAATATTCAGCCCTAAAATTTTACCTGTGTTCAAAAGGCAGGTAAATAGACTAATATTCAGCCCTAAAATTTTACCTGTGTTCAGAAGGCAGGTAATAAACTAATATTCAGCCCTAAAATCTTACCTGTGTTCAAAAGACAGGAAATAAATCAGTTCCTGTCACAGAATCCATGTTGTCCACAGGTGGTAGGGTTAAAACCTGATATTTAACACTACTTGTGCACCAATCAATCTGGCTCTGATTTATTAATGATAAGTAATAACTTAATAAGGAATTTTTATTGATTTATGTAGATTTCTAATTTTATTGACTTACTTTTATCTGAAGGATTACCAATTTAAGATTCAAACAGATGAGGCAATTAAAATAATTTACTAATAAGTGTTTATTTTTGCAAACCTTAATATTCTATATGTTTATCATTCCATTTTTGTTGTTATCGCACACAATCAGATTTTATGTTGTTTGTCACACTATATAGAGGCACATTGTCCAACTTATTACAATTGTGAAGGGTATTACCCGGTTTCCTACCAAACAAAGTGGTCATATGATTCAAAGTTATTTCACTTATATTAAGTGTTTTATAACTGGGGCCAGTAGTTCAAAGTCGTATTAAACTTAATCCAGGAACAGAATACATAAATATTATACGTGTGTATTTTGGTCAATCCATAATCTATGATAAATAGCTTTTAAAGAAATGTGACCCAGATCTTTTTGTAATATGTTATTCCTTGTACAGATCTGTCATATTCTACTGCAGTTTACATACATGTGTTCATATTTATATGTATAAAAGTTATTACTCTTGTAAATAATTAGTTTATTTTCTATAATACCCTCTTTTATCAAATGTTTCCTAATGTATACAACACCAGTGTATACATGAACCATTAAATACATCTAGTGCAATTATGTCTATAGCTCTCTCTACAAATAATAATACAAACCTAGTCTGTATATTACAATAATACCTATCATTATAATTATATATATATATATATATATGTTATTAATATTATTATTAGATCATGGTGCTAGATGGTTTGTTAACAAGATGATTTCTATCAATTCTCATCATAATCATGTTTGTTAACAAGATGATTTCTATCAATTCTCATCGTAATCATGTTTGTTAACAAGATGATTTCTATCAATTCTCATCGTTATCATGTTTGTTAACAAGATGATTTCTATCAATTCTCATCGTAATCATGTTTGTCAACAAGGGGATTTCTATCAATTTTCATCGTAATCATGTTTGTTAACAAGATGATTTCTATCAATTCTCATCGTAATCATGTTTGTAAACAAGGGGATTTCTAATAAGATGATTTCTATCAATTCTCATCATTATCATGTTTATTAACAAGATGATTTCTATCAATTCTCATTGTAATCATTTTTGTTAACAAGATGATTTATATCAATTCTCATCGTAATCATGTTTGTCAACAAGGGGATTTCTTTCAATTCTCATCGTAATCATGTTTCTCAACAAGGGGATTTCTAATAAGATGATTTCTTTCAATTCTCATCGTAATCATGTTTGTTAACAAGGGGATTTCTATCAATTTTCATCGTAATCATGTTTGTTAACAAGATGATTTCTATCAATTCTCTTTATAATCATGTTTGTCAACAAAAGGATTTCCATCAATTCTCATCTCTATCATATTTGTTAACAAAAGATGATTTAAATCCATTCTCTCATAGCTATCATGGTTGATATCGTGGTCATTTCTATGAATTCATCATGATGGAATCAACTGATACACATGACACCTGTCTCAATTGGACAATATGCGTGTTAATTGAAAACACCATTGATAGAATCTATCAATTGTTTTACAGTTTATTGCCATATTGTTAGGTACACATTGTTGTAGCGATCACTTTACAGTGTGTGAAGAATCTTAAAATTGCTTAACGTGATAATTAGAGCAACATGCAACATCATAAAATTGGCTACAATGGTTGACAATCATCAAACTGAAAAAGATCCATAACAGCCTGAAACAGTTGACAAAACTTGGTTCTAGATTTGTGCCAACTCTGTACATGAGTGGTGTTTGTATTAGACAAATAACAAACTACAATGCACCAAATTTTCAAATTACAGACACTGTTTACAATTCATCTAATATCCATTCATTATTAAATAATCAGTGACAAAATTTCCATTCCTTATCAAATGTCGGTCGACCAAGATTTCATTCCATGTTTAATAGCTGATTGCTTTCGTCAGTTTCACAATTAAAGCAAAATTTACAAAAGTCAGAAAAACTAATTTTTACTTCCTTTGTGCCATGTGTTTAGGACTAGTTGATATTACTGATCAATAAAATGAATTTGGTTCCTTTTTGGCAGTATATAACGTTTCATATCTAGTGAGCTATATTTTATCTATCAGTCAATGCGTTACAACAACATCAATCATTATAACCATGTATATATGTTGTAAAATCTTATAATCCCACATGAGAACTGTGTAAATTTCTGATTGTTAAACGTTGTACACATCCAATCATATAAATATAAACAAATGATATAACTTGTTTACTCTCCTTATAAAACACAAAATTATGGCTGTGAATTGTTGAATTTATATATACTTATGTAATTAATTCAGGCAGTTTCAGTAGAGATGCCTGCAGCACTAAGAGAGTAACCTCCCTTTGTAATTATTTGTACATTATCAATATCCTTCATGCTTGAGCTTAGTATGTTTTGTCAAGCGCTTTACATACACACTTTTAAATGCACACTATTTGACCATAATAATTTTAATTGATATGTCCTGTAGAAATTAATAGAAGTTCACGTTTTTCTGGATAACCTTTTTTTTTCTTCAGAAAATAATGTCGATGTTAAAGAGAGGTCTGGACTAAAGTATAGAACAATTAGTAATGATCAGAACACATAATTTTTTTAAGATTGATTGGTGTTTTATGCTATGCTTAAAGGTATTTCACTTATACGACAGTGGTGTATTCTAATAATAATTATCACTAGCACAACCGACATATGTATAATGTAGCATTTCCATAATGTTGGAAAGTTAATTTTCCTCCAGTGCTAAGTAAAGACAGCATTGCTACTCTTCAAACAAACT
>JAVFBX010182625.1:0-14316 GCA_034783855.1 Mopalia kennerleyi
TTACCATTACTGCAAAGTAATTTCTGTTCATTTGATTAAATCAAAATCCACCCCTGCAATTGCCGGAGCTACATTGTATGACTCCCTTATAAACCTGAAGGTCTATTTCGTTTCTGAATATCACAAAGGAACGGGTTTGTTTAACTTATTGTTTAACTAATTGTGTTACCATCTCCATTTTGACAAATGTCTTACTTAAGACTAGTTAAGACTGGGTATAATGTAGTTTGAGTTATGTAATAGATTTACCGACTCAGCGATTTCAACAATTTACAAGCATAAGCTCAAAAGTTAAAAACTTGGGTTTACAAATTATTAAAAAGCATTTACTGAGGAATTTGGTGGTGGACGTGATAAAACCCAATTTATTTGGAATTTTCCACCTTGAATCATTGCTGTCAAGTTTAGAATTGCAATGTGTATCACACTATTTCAGGTACACTTTTGGTGAAGACGCCCGTGGTAGCCTGTTGCTCACTGGGAAGTTTGCTTTCTTCTATAGTCGATTTCGAAACATCACCCAACCAACCTTACAAAAGCGGGTCGATAATGTGAGTCTGTTTGGCACTATAATAATGTAGTTACACAAGTTTCAAAGGGCATTAACACCCTTATAATAATGGTAAATATTTCTTGTTTTTAATATATTGCAACTGGTTAAAGATACACTAACCCCCTACAGAGTGTTTTGACATTTCGCCCTTTTACTTCTAAACTACTGTGAAGTATACAACACATGTATATATATTCTGAATCGCCTTCGTCTGTAGAGCAATAATAACTTTCAACAAAATTTCTAGCTTACAGAAAAAAATATTTTGCATAAAAAGTAAATTTTTGCTACCTCTTTTTCAAATTACCATTACTTTTACACCATTTATGTCAACTGTTCAATTTTACATCAACGTGTAATACATTATATGAACAAAAAAGCCGCCATTCAGTTTTTTTCCTGTTTGTCTTAGTTTTCTTGCAATATTGTGTTAAAGGCCGAAAATCCCCAAAATGAGTTAAAATATGGAAATTTCAACTTCTTATAACTTCATCTAAAACACTAAAAAAGATATTAAACATCTGAATGTCAGTTTTTTAGTTTTATATGTTGGGAAGGAATGTGCAAAAAATCAGTTCCCTATGTATAACAACAACCGAGGAGTAGGCATTTTCCAAGTACGGTACACTGAAAAATGAAAGCCAAAATGTAGTCAAAACACCACTGTTTTAAATGATGTAGTCAAGTTTTGTTATCAAATTTAACGGCCTTCTAATTCAAATTGTTTTTATTGGGTTTGCTCTAAGACAAAGATCACTAGCTCAACTTTTTAAATATGCAATAATAAAAAATCCCAAATTTGAAAGGGGGAAAAGGGGGGGTTAGAGTATCCTTAAACTTAGTTATAGTTTTTATTAAATATGACTATTATATTTGTCATTTTCCAAGCCTATGACACCTTTATAAAGACAACTCGGGTTAATTCTCTGCAAGTCCAATACTGTGTCCTTTGCATCAAGCTTCACGGTTCTGATCTCTGTTTGTAGTTCCATGGTACAGCAACTGTTACCTTTTTCACTGAAGACATCCTAGGCCTTCAGGAGGAGGGTCGTTTCCCTTATTGGAACCCAATATCCTTTGAGGCTAACCTCACAGAAAGTTTAACGGGAACAGTAACACGAGGAGAAGAAAGAGTTTTGATTCATAAAGTCGCTGAAAAAGTGGAATATGTATCTAATCCCAATGTCTTCAAACCTTCCCTAATCTACACGGCATACGTAAGTAGATAGTTTATAAATGTAATTGTCACAAAATTGACCTATACCAAAGATTAGGGGAAAACAAGGTATGAGTGACAAACATCTGTGTCAATGGATCCTTCAGCGGCGATCCTCCGGGCCGGGTAGGGCTCCAACGGCAAGACTAAGGATCAAACGAATCCTCGGTAGCAAACAACAGGGCAGCGAAACAAGTTACAAAAAGAACACATCCGGTCTAAACTGGTTTGATATATGGTATTCGTTGAGGTATTAGATAATATTTCGGACTACCTAATACAGGTGTATCATATCAAGATGCATTAAGTAAGGTTTGATGATGGTTGGGCAGTGACACGAATATAAGTATAAGCTTAGTATACCCATCCTCATCCAGTTAAATAATCGTACGTTGCCGGTACTGTGGGCAAAAATTATAATAGTGTACTGATCAGTCATTTTAACTTGTTTTCCAGGCAAAAGTCACTAAACAAGATGGTAGCCCTATTGAGCCGCAGTCAGAGAAATTAAAGGTCCTTGTTCAGCAAACACTCACTTACCACGTTTCATCATTGAGCTTGTATCCTCGATATAGGAAAGTCACATATATGGAGTTGGACGTGCCTGCTGATGGACTGGTAGAGATCAACATCCCTGTGGTACCCAAAGATGCAGAGCGTCTCAATATTATAGTAAGAACATATTCATTTAACATTTGTAATTTACGACCATATATTATCAATGCATAATGGTTTCACAAGAATTCAAATTTACTTGGTTTTCGACAAAGTCGTATTATTATTTCAATCTGTTGTGTATAAAAATACATCCTGATCTTATACATGTACCTTATAGCTTAGTCAATAACGTGCAATGAAGAACTAATGAAGTAACGACTTTCATTAACCTTGTCTACAACAATTTTGTAGTCTACCTACAGGCGTCAACAAGCTCGGACGTCACCCAGAAGAGCTTATTCGCCCAGTAACAGTTTTATTCAAATGGTCCTCCTAAGACAACTCCTAAAGGTAAGCAATAATCAATCTACCTTTTCTAAATGTTTGTGATACGTATTTGTCCTTTGTTAATTAGCCATGTGTCTTTTATTATGCTAACTCACCCGGACATGCGCAGCAATGTGGTTAGCTTATTTGTCAAGCGGCGCACACTTCCAGCCGCTATTGATTAAATGTCTGCCCCTATAGTATTTGTACGTTGTAATGGACTAGCTTAAATTTGATAGTGAATAAGATTTGTAAACAATTCAACAAAACAACAAAATAGCATTTTGTGAGAGCAAATTTCAGCGGTAGCTATATTTAACCATCCCTTTAAAGGATTAGTTTCTGTTTTTGTTTTTCCCTTAATCCCAAATTCTTTTTCAAACTACTTTCAGCCTGGTGAGAAACAGAAAATAAGACTGAAGTCTAATGTCCCTATTGATTCCTTCACTTACTTGGTGAGTATAATGTTCTAATTAGCTGGTTAAAAAACCTTTTAAATATAGACGTTACGAACAATACATCAAATAAAATAGTCCCCTTTTTTGTAACTATTTAGAGAAGTTAACGTTAGAATTCAATCGATGTGCTGTCTTCGGTATGAACACTATGTTCTGCCTAGTTTAACTGAGACACAAAAGCATTGTGTATTTAGTTGATGTAAAAACTAATATGTCCGGTTTTTTGTTTAAAATATTCAATTGTATCCATTACATAGGTGACATCTCGTGGTCGCATAGTGAAAAGGAGGGAAGAAGTAAAGGTATCGGCGTCAATAGAACACGGCATTTCTTTTACTATTACACGGGAAATGGCCCCAAGAGCTAGCATTGTGGCTTATTACAGAACTGCTGATGGTGAAATCGTTCCTGATGTGATCTCATTCAATGTTCTGGATCCCTTCAAGAATAAGGTGAGTCAAATTTTCTGCCTAAAATGATATCACGCTTTTTGTACAGAAATGATTTATTTCATGAACAATGCAAATCAAGTTTTAAGTTGATAACTTAATGAAGTAAATGAATTTTGGTTGTATAGTATTGGAAAAATGCGGAAGAGTTTATTTTTTGTTCACCGATCATATCTTGGTGTTACACAATCGTTCTATAGCACAGACTGGACGACAGTGGTAGTCATACTCCACAGAGCTGTCGGCTCTGAATTTGCTAGCGCGCTAGACAGCCACGCTTAGATATATACGCGCCATATTGAAAACACAAGAACAGGGGAGACGACTCTCGACGCACTGAAGATAACCGGACTGTTTTCACAGTGCTTACCATGATAAGCTGTCTAGCTGTCAGATAATGGTAACTGGTGTTGAATGTAATTTTTACATGTTTGTGAATATAAATTAATTCAAAATTGGTGAGAAAAAAAAAGTAAACCAGCAGCCGGTTTTCTCAAAATCCGATATTATTATTACAAATCTTGCATGTTTGTGAGCAACAGGGCACAGACGGCTATAGTTTCACAGCAAGAACTATAACTTTGTTCTAAATAATTAACCCATCGGTCATTGTACGTGGAAGGTGGTTAGCGTTTCTTCGGATATATATATATATATATATATATTAGATTTAATCTGGGATATAGTATGCTATATCTCAGACTATATCCCAGATTTAATTGAATCAATTCACTTTAAAAATAAATATCAAAAGGAACATTTACCTGTTCACAAACAACAATATTTAGTATACATGATTTAATGTACGCGTTGGCCTATGCTTAAATTGCCCACAACAAAGTGAAACATGTATACACAATGTCACATTAGTTGAGATTTGGCTATGGACTAGTGTCAATTATTGTTGTTGAAATACACGACCGTCATATAACTGAAATTCCCCCAAACACGGCGTTAATTCACCAATCAATCAATCAATCAATCAACCAAAAACTAATATTTATACACAACTTATAGCTTTACTATACTATAACTCTCTAAAATATTTACCACCTGATCCTGCATCCTGAAATTCCGCCGAGAAAATACAATCATTATTTTTGATTCATCCAACCAGTGACCCGGCAGGGTAGCTGTATAGCCCAATGCATAGGGCTAATTCCTTCTCCTTAGTCAACCCGTCGTGGGGGTTGGAAATTGGTCGATCCGCCGCTATCGCTGCCCTTTTTCAAAACTTGTCTGACTTTTCTCTGATTAGTTTTTAGATACACTAAACACTATGACTTGTATTTTACAACCTGTATTATTTATTTAATGTCGGTTTTTAATATTATCTTTGCAAAGGGAGACACATAAACATGTCAACTTAGGTCAGGAAATGAAAAAGGAGTTAGATTAGTGTGTTCATGCACCCCCACCCACAAAAAAAAAATAAAAACAAAAATCAGAGAAAAGCAGATGTTAGTTTGGAGAGGCCGGCGATAGCGGCAGATCAATTTCCAACCTCCACCACAGGTTGAGATAGGCCGGACATAGGCTGTAACCGAGACGAAGATATTAGCCCTATGCACTGTACTATAGAGTAGCAGTTGATAGATTATTACAACTAGAGTGTATTGCTTGGCCTATTAGGTTACCTTATGACTTATTTTAACCACTTTTGCAAGAACAGATTGACCAAAATCTGGGGATTGTTTCTCCAGGAGTTAGTCGCCGAAAACCTACGCAAATCCATACGTGGGTTAATCCCCCCCTCCCCCCCTCCCTCCCTCTCACCCCCAAATCCAGGTTAGAATGGACACACAGTATGCAAGTGATTGAGAGTAGGCATTCACGTGGTCACAATATGGGTGGTAGATAGTAGGTCTATACTTTGGGGTGACATGCGCAGTGTGTTCCATATTAATAGTACATTGCAAGCAGCACCATTGGGCTGTACCAAACAGTTCACGCACTTTTTAGATACAAAACATTGAGCAATTTATTAGAGCTAAATCGACCTTAAGTACAGTTTAACTACAACTTGAACAAGTACAAATACCCCACTTTGGATATTGTAGGTGTCGATCAGTTTTGATGCTCAAGATGTCCGTCCTGGTGATGCTGTGAACATGAAAGTGAAAGCAGATCCTGGATCAATGGTAGCCACCTTAGCACTTGACAAGAAAGTCATTCTGCTCAAGACCGGAAATGACATCACCGAGGAACAGGTAATAGGCTCTGTCAGTGCTTTGGTATTGCTTTATAAAACAGTAGTAGCTTTGACGATTATTTATATTAAGCAAGGGAAGCATTTCTTAAAAAATATAGCCCTACTAAAAACATTTAAGGTTCTTTAGTCATGGCTCTAGTGAAATGGAACCCTCATAGCAACTGTTGCAAGTATTTGTCCCTTTATTCTTATATCAAAGAACCGTTTTTGTCGTAATGGTTCCATATAGAACCACCCTTTTTTTAAAGAACCATCAAAGAACAATTATAGCTAAGCGTGTAGGTTGTTTATTATGTCTTCTATCTTGCTTTTGTAACACGTTCGTTTTCAAGCCATGCATGTCAAGCAAAAGTGAAATTTACTTGTTTTAAGGTGACAAGCAGTTTGTGGAGTTTTGATTCGTGTGGGTATTATAGGTGGTGGCGGCGGGGAGCCTTTGGTCGCCGTCGTAGAAAGCGATCCTACATTCCTTGGTCATACTACAGTAGAGGTAGAGACGCTTACTCTGTATTCACTGTAAGTTTCATCATATGTACTCAAAAATCAATGACAAAACAAGACCTATTTAATGACTCTACCTCTAGGCAGGGGTAACATTTTGATTTTTTTTTTTACCTTTCGGAAAACTTCTTTTCATAATCTTGATAATGCAAACAGTTTGACACAAAAACTATGTATTTTAGTATGTGTTTTTTATATTGAATTTTAAAATGCGTGTATCGAAGAGTATGTGTATCGGTAGGCGGAAGGGTTTAGGCTGATTATCTCACCTGAGCTGACTACCTGCTGGCTATTACCTCAAGCCAATTAACAAAGGTTAAGCGATCAATTATATGACCACTGGGGGGAGGGGTGTATTTGAACTGAGCAGTAAATATCGAGGACAAACGTTTTTCAAAGCCGAGTTATTTTTTTCTTACAAGCTAAATATAGTTTAATAAATTAACTTAACACTGTCAAATGAGTGTTTCCGCTTTACAATAACAGCGGCAACCGTACAAAATGAATATCATGGTATGGGTAAATTATGTTCACGTATGTATATTGTCCATCATCAGCGGCCACGCAAACAATTCCATGCCTAGCACTAAGACTTTTTAAGAATTACTTGGAGATTATTGCATCTTCTGAACTCTAATACGGGTCTGAGCAGGAATGCCGCGGACACTCCAGTGTTTATTATTTTTCCAACAACACTTGAGACTGGTGTTATTGGTTATAAACCTTAGTGGCTGTGTATTCACTTGCTGGATCGATTCCATTGTTTTTCCCGCTCGGCACAGCATCGAGTATATTCAGTATTCAATATCACCCAGGGTGAGTTCTTTCCGCGTTTCAGTGTATGATGATTGACTGCCATTTCAGTCGTCAGACAGAACTTCTCTCCATCAAATCTGAAGAAAAAAAAGAGAAATATTTAAAAAGCAGGTAGGGTTTCATTGAATACGGCACATATCCGGCAAAACAACCGGACTATCTTATATACTGTTGTTTATTTCAGCTGAAATAAAAGTTATAAAATTAATTCCAAAAATATAGTATTTCAAATAGGAATATTTTTACTCACCCTTCTTCGTATATAGCTTGTACAAGTTGTTCCCGTCTGATACCGTTATGGCCTTGTCTGCAGATATTCAATGTTTTTGATTTCGGCATGGTATGGCTGTCTTTGGGATAGGTCAACTGTGATCACTTCAGACATGTGTCAATTGTGTATTCAATCTGTGTGTTAGAACACACATTCACGCCCCCAGTAGGACTCCTACTGATAACCATTAACAAAGGTGTGAACGAAATCTACGATGTCAACTTCACTAAAATTTCAGAGTCAAAACTGCCATTTAAAGACATTTTAAAAAAATGATGTATTAAAAAAAAAATGAATGTAATAGATAAAACACTATTTCGCTTTTTCATTCAGATAAAAAAACATGTGGTTTATTAAATTTATTGGGAGTAATCTTTAAACAACCCGGAGTTCAACCCTTTATACACGTTTAGGCTGTTTTCTCTGCTTTCACTTTTCTTGATTTGTAACGTTTTAATCGTTTATTCTTCGTAAACTATTTCCACTAAGTCTTTGAAATTTGGCACGCACAATCTTAAAGCCATTATCTAAAAAAACCGTCATGCAGTTTTTTAATATGTTTTTTCGTTTTGAAGATATTAAGCAAACACTTTTTTAAAGGCTGTTTTTCATTTTTTGAATACGTTTTTATCAATTGTACAAAAACTAACTTGAA
The DNA here is from genome assembly GCA_034783855.1 of Mopalia kennerleyi. Lineage (NCBI taxonomy): Eukaryota > Metazoa > Mollusca > Polyplacophora > Chitonida > Mopaliidae > Mopalia > Mopalia kennerleyi. The sequence continues at coordinate 8,116 of JAVFBX010182625.1, forward strand.
TTTAAAAAAAACCCTATGACCGTTTTTTAGTTTAAATAATTTGCTACAAAGACATGGAATTTTTAATAACAAGTCTCCAACCATGCGAGAAAAATAAAAGTTACAAAAAAGGGTCCATTTAAAAAAAATATTTGAGGTTTTTCTTCATTAATGCCCTTTTAAAATAAAATGAATCATAATATGAAATTATATTTAGAATGTTGAAGTTCTCCGCTTTCTAAATATGATGTTAATATAATCATCCTTTGGAAATACCCGCAAAAGCAAAGGAAAGATAACGGTCGCATTTTTTGCTCCCGACTAGCGGAAGAGTCCTTTTAAGTGATATTTAAAGTTTCCCTTACATAAACTAGACGTAGCAATCCCAGTAATGGTGCATGTGCTTTACTCGATCAAGAGCATGTTGTAATTATACGAATGTTACCATTGCATCCAATACAGTAGGCTACATTGATATGTTTATAAGCACATTGAAGGCGATTTGTTTTTTATAATTTTATTTTTATTTACTGATGTTGTTGACATATACACAGTACACACAGGCAATACATTGCCAAACCATATACATAGACAGTTTTAAAATTAAATTTAAATTATTACAGAACAGTTACATAAGCGTTACAGTTAAAAACGTAGGACAATTACAGACAATAAGAAAAAGAAAATAAATAAATAAATAAAAAATTAAATAAAAAAGTACAAAGAGGAATCTCACACATTTCACAAAAGCACCACTCTAGTATTTTTTTGCCCTTGTAACATTATTAGCACCTCCATAGCAAAATGTTTTGGTTTTTTTCTTTGTTTACCTCCTTATTCGTCGAGCGCATTTCTGTATATATGCCATTTTTTTCAAATTGCTTTGTATTAAGATTTGATTTTGCTATGATCTCCTCTAAAAAGTTTTCGGAGGAAAATATTTTTTTCAACCCATTAATAGTTGGTAGTGCATTTGCAGACCTAGACCAATATATATACTGTTTACCCATTAATATTATATGATTTAACAATTTATGTTTCAAAGGTAAACCAAAGAGAATAGTCAAATCGTTCATTATGACTGTCTCATTACAAGTTCTGAATATCCATTGAGCCAGGTCTTGCCACATCACCTTAGATATCCTACATGTTACAAATAGATGTCTGATTGTTTCCTCTTCCTGGTCACAAAGGCTACATTTTGCATTATCAATTATATTCATTTTAACCAGGGACGAGTTTGTAGCAATCTGTCTATGAAGCAACTTATACTGGAAATTCCATAGTTTTGTGCTTAGTGTACAGGATTTGGCCATCAAACACCTTTTGTTCCAATCAATCTCTTTAACTGACAACAGCTTTTCCCAACAGCGATTTTTATCTGAGTACTCTTAGGTCATTTTGCGTCTATTACAGGAAGCCGGTTTTACCATCTTAACAGACAGTTTACTTTACTCGCATGACTTTTCCAGTTCCGTCATAGGTGAGTGCTGGTCATTTTTAAAACGACTTTAGTTAGTCAAGAAAATAAAAATAGCGTTATGCAAGTGTTTTTAATCGCGCAATGGTTGAGAAAAGTTCGATATGGCTTGTAATTATTGATTGGTCAATAAATTGGTTGATTGGTGTTTTACGCCGTGCGGAACCGTATTGGCCGACGACCACTTCGTTTTCTGTCTTGAGTTTGATCAAGGAAGACAAAGCTCAAGTCTGCTATCACTCTTAGTCAAAATGGTGTCAAAATACACCCATAATGGGTGTAAATGACTTGTCCCAGGACGAACATCCTTAGGGGTGTTGTTTTACACCCTTTTAAAGGGTGTCTTTTAACACCCTTTCAAAGGGTGTTATTTAACACCCTTTGATATGGTTCCTTAAACACCCGCCATAGGATGTAGTTTAACACCCTCCCAGTAGGTGTACTTTTACACCCCCCAAGGGGTGTATTTTAACTCTCTTCCAAAGGGTGTCCTCTAACACCCCATTTAAAGGTGATTTCAAAGTCTGTTATTCAGCATGCATTGAGGAATCTTTTTATTTTTCAAATGTTTTAAATTGTTTCATACTGTTCCATGGGTGCTGATTGTAAAAAAATGTTCGCATCCATTCAGTCTTTTCTGTGCCTATATTTTTTGTGAGTAAAATAGGTTCACACATAGTCAAGCTGCTAAACTGTGCAATTGAAACTGATGCCAGTCAATAGTACTGAAACAGACCGGGGAAACTGATGACCGTTTTTCAACTTCCAATCAGATTTGGCGGATGTCATAATAACATATCTTACATGATAACCCCCCCCCCCCCCCCACGCCAAAAAAAACTGAAAAAGACACAATTACAGAGAATCGCATTTATTTAAACAAAAATAGCACATGGGGATACACCTGAATTACATACATATATCGTATATCTCAGGCAGTATCAATCAAGCAGCAAAAATACAATCATTAATTATGGAACACAGGAATAGCATAAATTAAAAGGTTGCAAAGATAGCTTACAAAGGGATGACAAAAAACCCATATATACAGCAAATCTGTGCCGCCTTACAAGTATCCATATTAACACACATGTATTAAACTAAAGCACTGTGTTTTGTATCCTGGTGATCAGCCTCACAACTGTTTGTCTGGGCTTTGTGTAGGATAGTTCCAGAAACAGGATCTCCAGAAGAGTGAGTGTGTTGTGTAGTCTGGGGGTATACTGCATGTTAAAAAGCCAGTAGGATGCCAGGAGGCATTCCAATCCTGTGATAAAGTTGGTAGCTTCAAAAATTTTATGTTGGTCAACAAACAAATTTATAGTTGAAGCTGGGGTAATGCTGTCTCCCGAAAACTGTAACACAGGTGTGACCACTTCTGTATCCTGAGAAGCATGACATAAAAAACATCTTAGAACTGTCATATATTTACATTGAATTGGGATTTTTTATTAAAATTAAAATATAATAAATTATTCACTGTTCAATATGTTGAAAACTGATAGTGGATTATGAGCTGGGGAAGGGTGAAAATATGATTTGTGACCAGAATGGTTATCAGCCATTTAATCTCTATCCACATTACGGAAGGAAAGCTCAACAAGGCTCTTCCACTTCAGACACACTGGTTATAGACCAGTCCTGACATCATTCTGTAAGAGACAACTTACATTGATGATAATAAATTGTGAATAATGTCATTCACCTGTTACCATACATGTTTTACATAATCATTGTTACATAATTGTGTATCAACTATATTGTATTAGGCTACATATACTTAATGAGTATACATGTGTAGACAATAAATAAAGTTGACACATCAGTTAATAACAATGATATAGGTCAATAGGTACGGTAATAGTTGAATGCCATTCTTCACAATGTATTATTATTCAATGTAAGTTGTCTCTTACATAAGAATGTCAGGACAAGTAAAAAAATCCTTGATCCTTGTGGCCATTTGTGCTTTGTTGGTCCAACTTAACATTTTCACCCATGCTGAGGTAACATCACTGATTTTGGTATTTTTGCATGTTCAGTATGTAACAGCTACGACTAGACCATGAAATAATAACGGAACTTCAGCTTTATTAGAAAATTTCTTACCTCTTTGTTAGTCAAAAGAAGGCTGGAATCTTCCCTAAAGAAACCTGGAATGGTTAGAATCGCAGCAACAGCTAGACGATCTGTAAGATAAAAAAAATAACAGTTTTAAATACATGGATTTGAATTGAAATTGAAGTTAAATCCAACCATACAGTAAGAATCATTACTGATTCAAAGGCATTGATTCTAAATTTCTCCCTTTTGTAAGTACATGTAACAGGCTTCCCATTGGCTTTGAGATAATAAATTCCACGACTTTTCCAGGTCCTATCATTCAGGGAAGATTATAAGGCCCCTTACTTAACAGTTATTCATTCACATCAAGCTAGTATCCCCAGGGACAGGATGAGTTCATGCTATCAAAGTGCTGTCCTTATTAGGAATTTAAAGTTTTTCATAGACTAGAATAAATTTCTTCGCATTCTATAAGAAATAGCCAGTACAGCTTAAACAATATTGGAAATAACCCACAGTTGTAGGATGTACTTTTAGAATATGTAAGATTAGGATCTGAACTAACTACGGTTTATCCAATACTTACACTTCCTGGTGTTGTGATATATAGTGCTGTCTTGCTACAACTGCTTTACCTCTTCTAATTCATTTCCAGAAAGCATAAGGCTTAGGATTGTTGCTCGATAGCGGTTTAATTTTGATAACAGCTGCTCATCCACATTTTTGCCGATTGCTGCCTCAAAGTCCTTCAGTATCTACAAGGAGAAAAACACACATATCTCTCGATGAAAGATCAGATGGATATCACTCTGAAACCAAATCTCGTATCAAACAACTTAAGACAACATCTGGGGTTTCCCATGAAAGGCTTACTTTGGCGAAAAGTAGTTATTTAACATATTTAGTAAATATTTTTCTGCCTTTTTTCTCAAGCTTTTTTTTTTGTTAGTAAGAATGTACCTGCTGTTCAATTCCCAGGAAAGGATATGCTGAAATGCATCACTGTACCGAGTGCTCCTGAAGCATCTTTTGCCGGTCAGCAAATGTTAACCGCATTCGTTCGCCCACTTGCTCCTCATCGGGTCTTCGTTTCTGAAACTCCTTATGTAACCCTTTTCTGCACAGGTCAATGCTTCTGTCAGCTTCCCCGATCAAGTGATTGTCCTCGTGCACCTTGAAATTGAATAATACTACACTAGAAACGCAATCTTATTCTGGACTTTTTTATTCTGATTCATTTCCACTTAGTGTATTTTCAGAAAAATGCAACCATATACTATATAACCAGATTTGTATCTTTTTGAAAAAATCTTAATGTTCTATCATCCTCGGTTTTGTATTAGTAGGCATACCAAATGTTATTGATTTTGACCCATTTTCAGATAATTAAAATAGCTTTTTAAATTATTGAAACAGTCGTTTCTGTTGTTCGTTTGCCCTTCTTCTCAAACTTGGCCTTATTGGCCAGCACTTGTTCGCTCTCCATCCTTCGTCTGGTGTTTTTGAATTTGATTCTCAGAAGAGCAATCCAGGAATCCTATACAATGTAAATAACAACAATCAAATATTCACAAAACCAAAACCAATTTAAACAAAGAAGTAAAGAGAAAGGATACACTGTTTATTCAGATTTTAAATATAACAAATTTAATATTTTTCAAAGATTTAAAAATATTGTAATAACTGAAGACTTTTAGATGGAGTTGAGATCCATTAATTATATATTTTAATGTCTTATATAACCACTTCCTAGTGTATCCTTCAAATGTCTGTGAATGCCAACCAATGTCGCCCCAACAGTTGTGTAGAAACGTCTAGATGGATACCTAAAATGTAATATTAGTTCATTAACTATGATTACATATAGCAAAACAACTTACACAGATAAGTCTTTTCCATTTGTTGCTTAAAGTAACTGTTATTTCACCGTAATCTGAGAAACAATAAAGTCTAATGGAAGAAGCACAGGATAGGGGGTGTCAAATCAGAATGTCAACATTGTGTGTTATTGTCTGTCTGTATGTATGGTTTAATCCCACCACGGAATCACATAATCTGTTCTCTAGCCCTTTCCAGTGACCAGTTTCACAAAACTACTCCATGTTCGTGTTAAGTAACTTTTTTTCTTACATGATATTGCATGGGTTGTAGATGGCAAGCTTAGTGAGAAAACTCACAACAATTGACTTACAAAGTTTTGCCAAAGTGGGCTTTGGTGTTTGACCAAATTTACAAATGTCAGAGGTAATGAAGATTTCATAACGAACTTACAAAGTGAACGCCACACTGCAAAAAAGCACGTATTTTACCCTAAAACATGCTGTAAAAATTGACAGCGGAATTACTTGTAAACTAATGTACAGCGAAGTATGTTGTTGGTTTACACTTGCATGCTGTTTAATCACAATGTGTTACTGTAAATCCACAAAGCTCGCTGCAAAAACGCAATGCTTATAATCAACAGTTCTTTTGATGTAATTTTACACCTGTTTAATGCAAAAACACAACGGCGTAATGTATAATTAAGGCAAAGCTGTTAACCTGCATCACTCAAACATTTTACAAGGGAAATTAATGTAGAACTATAAAGACCTACAGTGTACAAAGATGTAAAGCACTATTTTTTAAAACTGCAAAAAAGCATGTATTTTTTATCCCAAAACATGCTGTAAAATCGA
>JAVFBX010182636.1:434-14316 GCA_034783855.1 Mopalia kennerleyi
TTGGAGGAGACGCGTTGAACGGAACGCCCAGAGTTGTGTGCATGAAGTGGACCGTTTTGGGGGCGCTAGTGTTATGGTTTGGGGTGCCTTTAACGGTCCTGTCCGTTCCCGACTGATGATCGTTCAACGAAACCTAACTGCTGCAGGATACACAGGTCAAGTGCTCAGTCCAGAGCTTTTGCCTTTCATAGCAGCTCATGGCCCAGGTCTGACATTCCAACACGATAATACCAGACACCATACGGCCAATTTCACGCGGAATTTTCTTAGGAATACTGGTATCAATGTCATGGAGTGGCCCTCAAGATCTCCAGACCGTAATCCCATAGAACATATATGGGATGTATTGCGTAGAAGACTCCGTCAAGTAAGGAACCCTCCACATAATTTGCAGGAACATGGTGCCATGTTGGTTCAATTATGGCGACGCATCCCCCAAGCTGTGTTCAGACGCATCATTCAATCCATGTGACGTGGCGTCGCAGTTGTGAACGCTCATGGAGGGCAAACGCGCTATTGACATGCTTTCATCAAGTTGTAACTTACCATTTTTACTCTCTTACATTTCCGTACCCTTTCCGGTGGAACTGGTTACATTATGAACATGATTTTTATGGTACACCGTCCATAATGGGTACAAAATGGAATTTAATCATTATTTTATTTTTTGACTGAGTTTTTTTCGATTTGTTTTCCTTTTTTAAAAGGTATATATGTTATCTAATTTAAAACCAAGTTATTATTAAATCAAAAATAGTCTTTCGGTTGATATGACCTTAATATTATACTGTGATGCCTCTGAATTTAAACCATGGTGGAATGCCACTCTCAAACACTTTATTGTTCCTACCATTCCATGATCACACTGATATACCTTCTGATAACCCTCCTCACCATATAGCTAATACAATAACCTTAGACATCCTACATAACATTTGCTTCAATCCTATTGAACTGAATGATATAGATGACTGTAAATCATTAAATGACGATAATGGGATAGAATTGAATGAACTGGCTCACGGGGATAATACAAGCTCTTATACCCCTAATAAAACCATTTATCTGTCTTACAGATGAACGTTAGCAGATTGGAGAAGCACTTTGTTGAACAAACAGGTATTTTCGATAACTGACACGACTACTTTACAGTCCAGGGTTTTATCGAAAGTTGGTTAAATATATCCAGCATCATTTATGATATACCCGACTACAACTTTCAGTGCTTCTAGGGCGAATAAAAGGAGAGACGGCGTCATATTATAAGTTAATGATCATTTTTCCTCCTGTAAACTGAGGAAAGATCTACCTTACAACACAGTAAATAGGGGAAAAAGCAAAATAAAATAGATTGGCGGAATAATATAACGTCCTCCGGGAAACTATGTCCATCTATTCAATCAGTTGCTATCTCAGCACCTTCATAACATTCCAAACAATACAGGATTATTTTATTGGTGGATTTTAGGGTTTACTTATTCAAAAGCTTTCCACGAGTCTTCTAATACATTATTGAACTTTATGAAATGCTATAATGTATTTACAACTCTAGCAAAACGTACTCGTGTTGACATAGCCAACGCAACACGAAACGATACTGTTTTTACCAAATATAGCGAAGATCACCTTTTGTCTGAATATATTTTACAGATATTACAGACCATAATCTGTTTATTCATATTTACAAAAGAGTGTATCCTTACCAAGTACCGCCCCCACAAACAAGTATTGTTCGTAAATTGATCCAAGTGAAAAAAATCGTTTTCGGAAAGCTATATCCTCCATAAACTTGACAGATGTTTTGGTTAAGAATGATGCAACTATAGGTACTAAATCTCGCTTTCCGGTTTAAATACGCCCATGTCAATTGTGGCCAACCAAAAGCTCTACATTGTCGCTCAACGTAATAATCGAAGCTATTATTGTTTTAAATCATTTACATTTATAGTTGGTTTTATTTGCTAAGCTCTGCAAAGATAAGGCCTACTCTTGTATTGTCAAGTCATACACACAGTTGTGCTTACTGCGTTGTATTTACTATTTTAAACACAAGATGACACTGGTTTCATTTTATAACGCTTTGTTTTAAATAACTGGTGTAAATTACGCTTGGTATGTGAGCGTATTGAAGCCAGGGCCTTCATTGAAAATACGGCTTCTTCAAATTATCATGAGTGCCTGTATTTTAACATTATGTTATAGACTTCAGATTTGTTGCAGTGTGACATCAATTCAATGTCCAATGTGGCGATCTTTTTCAAATATATTTCGTACGATATAGTTTGTATTTAAAAACAATTTTTAAGACGGGGCGTACCAAAATCTCCAGCACACGAAGCACAACATTTTCGTTTGTTCGATGGCTATTCCATAAAACAACACTGATTTATCTTGTGTCATTAAAGTTACGTTCTGAGACACTGTAAGCCCGGAACATTCGCTGCATTTTTTATGTCAATACCAATTCAAGTTTCAAAGTCATTAGTGGGTCTTTCCATATTGGTATTCCCACGTCTCCAATATTTCCAAAACTATAAACCCACATACTGTTCCGAGCTACCATGCTGCTAATAACGTGCTTATACTTGTATTTCCTCAAAATCAACTTGGGGCTCCCACAGGACCTGAAAAACAGTGTTAGTCAAATTCGTAAAGTGTTCATAGTCGTCCATGACCAATGACTTATGCAATCACAATTGGAGCATTCGCTATTTTAGCAACACTTCAGGTGCCCTCAGTCCTTTGTGGTACTTGTTTATCACGCAAATGCGTATTTACGGGTATTTAAGAACGCACTATATCCACGCACATACGTAGACTCATGTGATTAACTGACCAATTTGACATTGCTATTTCGGACACATTTGTTCAAGGGGCTTGATGCTCTGCGTAGACATTTAGTTAATTAGATGACCGAGCAAGTAGACATTGCTCTAGATCCATGTCGGAGAATCCGCTTACAGATGTATGTCAATGTCAATAGGCGGACACTGATACGGGTTGAGCTACGTGTTGTTCAATGGCTAGTCAGCCGCTGTTCAGACTACCCCATTCATTGTAAGTGTACTGGTCGTTATTTACCTTGCATAGGTATGTATTTATTGATTGTTTAGTCAAACCTATCGATTGTATCGTTAGAAAACTCAGCACTTAACGTTGTTGATATCTAATAATTGCGGCTATGCTCACATGTATTGCTAGGCAATCGAGGCCACGCGCGACACTAAGGTCGTCCCTTGGTGTAGAAAGTACCACAGAACAAATACCGTTTGTAGTCCCATATCATAAAATTATGTAAAACATTACGCTAATCAGTGCTCTGCAACCATGCGCTGTAGATGCGCTAACAATATCTCGTACAAATGATTTATCAGCATGGCTAAAAGGCAGAATCATTCGCCAAGTCATAGCTTATCCTGTGTGTATTGGCTTAGTAAACACTCACTCCCTGAATACCGAATGTATCGACCTGACAAATCATGATGTTCCATTGTCAAACACTGTATAGAATATATTCGTTTCAATGTTTACGATAAGTTTGATTAGTGGTAATCATTAGCGAAATAGACTTACATTGTCACAATCGGTAACTCAGAGCGGGTATTTGTTTTACAAGAAAAAGAAATAACGTGACCCGCAGAGATACTGACGTCTGCTTTACTGAAGAATGCTCTCATGTGGACGAAGAGGAGGTAACTTTGATGGTCAAACGAATAGTCGTCAATGTTACACGCTCCGTAGTGTAGCATCAGCATAAATCAGACGTACTTCTGTGTTTCCTGTCACGTGTCTTGTATTACACCGATCAGAATCAACAAAACAATAATGAGTAATGTTTAAGTGAATCACATAGCTATATAATCAGTGTAATTATTAAACTGACCACTTTAGATGTATTTCTCTCATACTCCAACGACGCCAAATAAATACACGCATATCAATGTATTAGTGGCTAGCCCGATTATTCTGTCTATTGATTTATTTATATACGCAGTTTATCCATACTCAAGCAATTTTAATATGTTTCAAGACCGACTCACACTGGAAAACTAATGCACATCGTGTGATAATTCGGCAATAGTTAACCAATAACCCATTAACCAATATTTTTACCTTCGGAAATATATACACACATCGCTGTTTTAGAATGCAAACGGTACAGGAGGCTTCGGGTCAATATTCTTTCATATGTTCAAGTAATCTCGCCAATCTACAGCTATATCGTGTTTGTATCGCAGACAGTATGCCCGGGGCTAAAGTCTGGGTCGTAGCACATTGTCCTACACGGTTGCTTAACGACGCCAGCAACGCCAATTGGTTTAACCATTTTTTTTCATTTTTGAGGTGACACGACATTGACACCGTCGATTCTATTTGGTATTTATATTCATTTTAGTGTCTTGCTGTGCCAATAGCCGTGATTCAGTGGTTAGCGTGTCGGGCTAATTATCCCTCGATGTACCACTCACAGGTACGAGTCCGACGGTCCACTTAAGATATTGAGGGAATCCCATCACTTAATTTAGCGATGTTTTCCATCGTGTTTTAGCACAGCAAAACAAAGAGTAGACAATCTGTCGTCACGTCGTTGTGTACGGTTGAGTATGACGTTAAACCCTGATCAAAATATAAAAAGAGCAAAAACTAAAGAGCATTACTCTTTCCACGCAGTTAGATGAGATGCTTTCTTTGAAACTTTGGTTTTTGAGGGAATGGACAAACTTCACGGAGCAATAGCGTGTTGAACATCATTACTGTCGTAAAGTTAACAACATATTTGATAGATTAGCCTTGTCAAGTAATACTCCAACAACACTAACTTTGGCAAGTGTGTTCAAATGCCCTTTACATTGCAAGCTGCTTTTTATATCAACCTTATCTGTTACAACAGTAAAATATTCCAAGATAAACGGATATTTCCGGTGTATCGATCAGTGCTAGAAAGCCCAATTGTATGTTTTGCACGCCATTTAACAGAGTTTAAGTGAGAAATAAAACACTCTGTCAAAGAGTATGATTCAGGTATGGCACAGAGCATTGCTCCAGTCCTAGTCACACTTATTCAAAATCACCGGAAATTAGGCAGAACCAGACGGAAAGAACAAAATAAAAATTCCAGCCACATTTGGTGGGAAAATCCAATTGGCTGCGTAACGTGATGTTACCCATGCGACTCTTTAATATCAACTAAAACTGTTCGAGCAGCTGGCCATTTTTTAATACGAATGTTTACAGAAGATGCCCGCTTGGGTTCTCCTTCGAATGAGATCAGAATGTTTCGAATACTGGCTGAATGAAGCAAGGCTATTTAGAATGTAGTCAGAATGCATTAAGAATACATTTCGAATGCTGTTCGACATTTCTTCACTACGAATACACCTTAAAAGTTCTGAGCATGAGCAAATCATTCGGACCGGCCACAATATTATCAGGCGTGCAATCAGCTTTTTTAGAATATACTTCGAATATCCGGAATATACAATGAATTTTCATTCCGGCGACATATCGGCTCATTCTGTCTCGACTGTGACTACTGTTTTATTGTGTAAGCCTGGCAGCTGTTTGTCTGAACTTATGGATATTAACTTTACACACATCAAACATCACCATCTTCAGAAAAAAACATAGGATTTCTTAACACATCCGCACGAACGAAACGTTTTGCCCGGAAAGCAATTACATTTGAGCGCACCTTTATCTCAAAACTTGAAAACTGATATACAATAAGAAATATTGCGTGCAAATAATTTGCAATATGCAAAGGAATTGAACAGTCTGAATCGGATGTATTTCTCTGATAATCTGTGTAAGACTTCAAGGGACATTGTGGTTTTGTATACGAGGCATATCATTTCAATTTAATGAAATCGTGTTAGTGTGTAACTTGTGGGCTGTACATCGAACTAGAATTAGTAGGCAGACCCGCTAATCACTGAGCAACGGCCAAGGCCACCATAATCAAATTAAGATAAATTGTTTTTAAATAAGGATTAAGCAAACACCTGCTGGTTCGTCAAATGCAATAAACAAAGTCGCAATAAAATTTAAATTGCATTCAATACGACCAAACACACGATTCAGCTGAACGATAGACTGAACGTTAGAAATATGACCATTCCATACATAAAGACATGCGGCGAATCAATTGTGAGAGACAGGTGCGTCCAGAAACCATACTCTATCCCAATGGACTAAAAAAATCTCTACTTGGCGACATTGTTATAGATTAATGAGAGTTAACTTAGAGGTTTCCTATACTCCAGGGAAACCATTCACAAGGCAGGGAGCCGGACACGATCTCATTTGGAGGGAAGTCAAATGAAATTCAGGTCGGGAAGACATTCAATTCTGATGTCGATACGTTTGGAGGTGAGGGGCCTTTACAACTGATTCTAATGATGTGGGTTGACTCAAGAGCATTAAACAATAACCGTAATTATAATCGATAGCACATCTCTAACAAGTGTGTGTGACGCAATAAGTTACCGTCTGTGAGGAATAGAACCAGCACATTTATCTATTTTCTTTTATTGAAAAACAAAATATCTATATATATATATATATATATATATATAAAGGTCCCGGGTTTGAATCCCGCTGGAGGCATGCATATTTGTCTCTCTTCATTTATTCAAAATATCTATATATATGTTTTTCTTTCTAAAAAGGAATCACACTGACACAGGTATGTAAATCAATTAAAATCGATGAATCATCTTATGTTCTATATAAACTCGCAGAGTTATGTTTGTATGTATATATATGCATATGCTCAGTCGGTAGATAGTTAGGCCTGTACCCCAAAGGTCCCAGATTCGAATCCTGATGGTGGCAAGAACATTTCCACACTTCATTCATTTAAAAATATAGGTATACCAGAACCAGGCTTTTTGTGCCCTTGCCTTATGTAGAGCGAAAACCGCCGTCTTCACAGAGATCGGGACTTATTCTCCCGCCAGCCCCTGTAACTCAATCGGTAGACGTTTGTGCCTGTAACCGGGTCACGGGCTCGAATACCGGTGGAGGCAAGTGAATTTTTCTCTCTTCATTTATTTCAAAATATATATATATACGCCGACAATCACAAAATGTTAGCAAAAAATGATTACCATTGATAAGGTCGTCAAAACGAGTCCGCCAAACGGCTATAAATGTCAGCGGGTACTTGTAAATCAATAGCTTTAGGACTAGAACACAGATAAATGACGGAAGCCTGATAAAGATAAGCAAGAATCAATACGTCATAATAAAATATCTACCGACATCAATGGTCCCTCAAATCAAACTATGAAATTAATGGATGATAAATAGAAATAGCTTAAATGCGATTTCTGTAGAAGCAATGCGATTGAAATAGATAGTAAGTGCGCGATGGTTTCCTGATATAATCAACTCATTTTTTTCGTTCTAGGAATGGAAGTGTTTGGTAGACTACTGAGCGGGATACATCAAGCTAATGAAGACGAAATAATTCGAGTTCGTTGATTTAATTGGTTAATGGCTGAAGCATTGCACCTTGTCTTTGGCATTGTCTCCCTAATCTCATATAATTTCCCAAGTAGTTTATATCAAATGCCCCTGTGATTTGACCGAGTGGAGTGGCGAGAGGCAGCTAAACGTCTTCGGCACATAGGAGATTCCAGTCGATCGATGCTATATTAGAGGACTGCAGTCTCAGAGCAATGCAGCACGCAGGGTACACGCTAGCGTTCCACTTCGGCTCTCTAGTCGCTCCGTGAAACTGAGATATTGGACTATGCCTTAATCATTCAGATCAGAGAGCCTATAATTAGAAGTAGAATGATCTAACAATAGTGAAGCCCTTGTCTGACAAGTCCCCTCGTCTAATCCCCAGGCTTCTGGCTTATCAGTGCTCGTCTTGGCAGACATCTAGCATTATCAGAGTCCCATTTTGAAAATCTCCAAACAACCCAATAACTGCACGTTTCCACATCACTTGTCTTTACAGCGGTATAAGTAACTTCGGCCGATAGACGGGACTTGATTGGATCCAGCTCCGATTGGGAGTCGCATGTTAGGATAGGCTACCAAGGAATAAAGCAGCTCACCAATGAAGGTCCGTCACAGAAGTACCTAACGGCTAAGGCGTTTGGAAGCATGGATTTACTGACCTGCCGTCTCCGTATCTTAACTGCCGCCAGACAATATTTGTTATCAGTGCAGATTGTCTTTCTACTCGGTTTCGTTTTCTTGCTGGAGGCTGAAAGCAAGACGTTTATCAAACAAATGGGTGTTCGGTCAGTTCGAACGAAGTATGGGAGAGTTCGAGGAGTTCTCATTGAATTCCCTAACAGAGAGCTTCGGCCAGTGGAGGCTTATTTTGGTCTTCAGTATGCTTCCCTCCTGAACGGGAATTTACGCTTCATGCCAGCTACTGGTCCCACTGAAGAATGGGAGGGTATACGCGTGGCATTAAAACATCGACCACCTTGCCCTCAAAAAATCATTGAAGACGCTCAACTTTTGAAAATGTACCCCAGAGTGATAGCCCAGCAGCAGATACGGCTGAATTCTTTTGTTCGTGACCAGCGTGAAGATTGTCTCAACTTAAATGTGTATGTTCCTACACCTGGTGAGTACGATTCTTACTTTTTGTTATGTCGGATTTAAACTTTAAAACTTAGGCCATACGGTTCATGAGAGACGTTGTACAGTGCGCACATTTGTTTTGCATGTTTAAACTGTTTACCTTTGTTTAATATAAAAAGGGAGAAAACACGCAGGGCAAAAAGAGGCCTTAATTCTGTTTGTGTTCTGAAATTCAGAGAAGACCAGTCCCTGTAGAGCTTGCGTGTTCGATCAGTGCAAAGGACTAAACATTCGCGAAACTTTGACTCGAAGAGGAGCCGCAAGTTTCTCTTGACATTCTTAAAACACAAATAAAAACCCATCAATCGCTTTGTGTAATAGAACTAATGACTAAAGAGACGAGTAAGATCTGACTGTTTTCCACATAGCCAATGGATAACTGGGAAAAGATAAACTGTATGTGATATTTACAGCTCGTTGATAAGCAGTCATTCCTTTTGGTTTAACTTGTAGTGTAATGCGATTTAAATTCGAAATAACTTTTCCCATATTCAACACGGATTCGATATGATCCAATACAGATTCAGAAACGATCTTAAGAATTCATTCGTTCAGTTCATAAGATAACTCGCTTCAATTACAATTTATCTTATCAACCGATCACTTCCATAAACGGAGTATAACGCTAGATGTATATAAGCATGCATCAGATTAGGCTTATTGGTAAACATCATAAACAGGCAAAGTGATGATACCCATGAAAATCTACGCACTGATTTAGTCCCGCAAACAACGTATAATTTATAGTCCCAACTGAGTATGGATCAAGTATTATAGAAAACAAATATGAATAATAATACAAAATAGAAACCTATGGAGAAATTGCGTTGGCAGGCGTACAGTTAACTAGTTGCATTCACAGAATATTACGTCACGTTTTATTTGTCTGGTTTTGTTTTATTTGTTTAGCAAATTTGAAATAAAAACTAAATTGGTGTAGGTTTACCAACGAAGAAAATCGTTGATGACCATAATCTACAGACATTTGGTTTGCTAGTTTGTATTGTGGGATGTTTATTTTATATTGCATAAACTCCGTTGAATAAATGCGTTAAGCGTAAAATTATTCATTAAGTCCATAGCATGTCAATATTACCATGCGTGTTACCTTAGTCATTTACCTAAAGTGTAAGACTACAGATACAGTTTTTATTCTGATTGACATTTTTAACGGTTTAAACTTTCAGCCACTAATACAAATTTAAGCAAAGACTATGCCTAAATATACAGACCTTCATTCGATACTTTAATACCCGATGCCATGAGTTAAGTTGCCAGTGAAATCCTATATGTCGTATTGTTCAATGCATTGCAAATGACAACATTGATTCCAATTATATACATCATTTATAGGGTCAGTGTAGTTCAGTTGTTATTCCCGTTACCCATTTACCCGCCACCTTATCACATAACTAACAGAACCCCGTGAAACATCAAACAAACAAGCAGATAATACCTAGCATGAATGTATTATAGTCCGTTTGGCTGGCCTCCATCGCTTGTTAACGCTTCTTTTAACTGATGAATGTTGAGTAGTGTTTGATACTGTGTCCTGCTCTTGACATGCTAAGCGAACTGGTACTTCCAGGCACAATACTACAGGGAAATATAATTTACTTCCACACAGAGCAGCAAACAAATACCTATATAAATAAATGAATTACGTTTCTTGTATATGCCAAAGTAACATTGTATTAGCTGTCAGTTTGGAGCTAATGTCTGAGTTCCATCGAGACATTCAGGTTCCTGTCTGTATTATAACTCTCGCCTCTCCGGAAATTATGCGGAAATTATTAACTGTTTATATTTTGAGCACGTTGTATTATGTTCCCTGAACTAAATTTGTCATCAGAAATAATGGGAAAGCCAATAAATAATACAGCTAATGGACCTTCCTGCATTAACGGGTCTATTGCCAAACAGCCTTTATTCACAGGACAAGCCGACGAGAATGGAATTGTTGCCTTTATGTGTCTGAAGTGAAAGGGATTGAAATGGCAGCTCAAGTGTACTGTAAATGTGTTCACATGGTGATTGTGTAAGGATGAAATGGCGGTTGGTTAGCGCTCAATTGGATGGATCAGCACAGCCTGTACCGGTTTAAAGGGAATTAGAGGGACTGGGTGTCCTTCAGATAGATTGTCAGGGTTTAATCCTCCATGAGGCGTCAGCGGGGATAGATCTGCTGTTAGGTTGGCTGGCATGGTTCAATGACTCGATCTAACTCAGATGAAAACTTGGGGAATTTTGGAGAAGTAATTATCCGAGCACGGTTAAAACCGATGATCTTCCATTTCGCCAGGCCCCTCTTTCTTACCGATCTTTCGAATAGCTGTGTAAGCCCGTGCCTTAAGCGCCGGCAGCTGAGGCGTCAATAAAATGCCGGATACTGAAACGGGAGAATATCGACAGCGTTCCCTGAGGTGACTATAGGACAAAGCTTGTAAATACTCGGCTGAAGGCCGTGGCACGCTCTGGACTCGATGACATCGCCCCTTCTTGTTTGCGACTCATATTTGCAGAATTATCAATTAATAGAATTGTTGGTGTTGATAAAAGCAAGATGTTTAAGTTCCGCCTGGAGATGGATCTCGGTCAATATCTTGATGACTTTTCCCAGCCACTACATTATTAAAAAACGCAACACATTGTCCTGTTTGAATTACGGCCGTGCCAACAAGGCCCTTCTCCAAACTGGTTCGTTTTATTACGAACTTAAACGATTTATCTAGCCAGTAAATTCAGAATGGCAACACAGAAATTTGCAATTCCTTTGAATTAATGTTTTATATTCTATGAACAAATACGCTTTCAGATTGAATATATATATATAGCTGGGGCAAATGCCATAGACCATTACAATAACATGTACGTCTATGAACATGTATTCTATTGACACTGAAGTAACGGTGCGCTCTGGACAGGTACAAGACTGATAGACTATTACATGGATATTTACGCGTGGCACAAATGTGTTTTGAGGTTGCCATATTTTATTTGACATGAACAGATATCTTCTCTGTGTGACTTGAGAGTTAAATATAAGTAAGCGAAACTGTCAAAATGTATTGTGCATTAATTTCATCTTCTGTACCAGCCAGAGTTAAAAACCCTAACCTCTGTTATTTAAGGACATTGTATTGATTAAAATTTGCCCAGGACCAACTTACTGCATTAGGCTTTCTCTCGCCTACAGTCACTTGGGAAATTAATTCGCCTCTATTTTTGTTTTTGCTTTAAAGGGCTCAAACAGTGCGGTGCTTAAAAAAACGGAAAGAACAATTCATCATTCATACAGCGTGTAACTCTTTTTCAACAGGCATCATAGACTATGGATCTTGATTTTTCATTTAAAAAAATGTTCTCTGGACGTCAAGAATACTCATTTTATTTAGGATCTGAGATAATGTATATTAAGCCACAATAAATCATTTAGAATCTTGTTTTATCGACTTGAAGCATGAGAGCACTTAATACGACATCAATATAAATGCCATGCTTTATATTGCTTTCCTTTCTTAAACTTAATTTGCAATTAAAAACAATACAGCAGCAATATATAGAAAAATAGAAATAAAATTACTCTCGGTGAATTAGAGTTTTCTATAAGTGCATGTCGGCCCAAGTTACAATAAAAAAAAATACATCAGCTAGATTAGAAACGGAGTGTAGATCATGCCTCGCCTCTTGTAGAAATCTATGTGCTATTTCATGGAAACAACCAAGCCATAGTCGCGATCATTCAATATGTGATGAGTATTTACTAATGGCTGGGAAACTTTATAGCTTGTTAGCAAGGAGATATCTCAAACGTCGATTTTTGGGTAGTTATTCTAGAGGTTGAATTGATGTGTAGAGTGGATGCCTGGCATCAATGGATTTGAAATCAACTGGGAAGCAAATCTTGATTTCAATACAAGGAGTTTTAATAGTGTTTAGATTGGATTGACCTGGACTTGCTCTAAAAAGACTCTGTTGTAACAGTTTCATTGATGATCGGAAATGGTATCATTGATTGTCAGTCACAGCACATCCGGCTGCCGCGAGATACGTGCGGAGTATTGTCTCTCAGAACCTCCAAAGCTAACACCACGAACCATAACCAGTATTCGCTTTGAGCCAGCAATCTGTGTTTACGTTCCCGCGTCAAATATAAATCTATCGCAACCGACGTGAGGGGGATATCAATTAGTTCAGTTGCCCGGATCTTAACCCCACATTATCACCCAGGCTGTGTTATGGTGGTTTGGGTATCCCGTGAGTGAAATCCAGGTTGTACTAACAGCACTCAATCGTCATACTCAATGGGGTGATCACACAGTGAGCAGAAACAGCAAATATACACAGGCCATTACATCTGAAAACAGGTATACAATAACCTATAAATGTCTAAAACTGACCTCACAAATTGCGATTTCATCTATGTGACAGTAGCCATTGCTTCCCAGTAGGAAACACATTCAATACACTTTTCTTTTAGCACAATGTAATTGATCTGCATTATATTGTGATCAATGTATTTCTCTGTTTGATCCAACGTTAATTATATTGTGTGTGGCGAGTGTATGCATAGCAAGTCCCAGAGTGTTTTGTTCAGATAGCCATGAGCAACGATCGGAAACGTTATAAACGATATAAAGAGGATTAGTAGTCTTTGTTATAGATCCACATGTCTGTAGACGTGTACATTTGAATAAAGGTAGCTTCTCAAATCTTGTCCTATCCTCTTACCGTATTCCACATGGCCTTTGTCGCTACAAGACGATTAGTTTCGTGTCTGCGGATATAATATATTTATCTGAGTTAAAGTAAGTTCACTTACGTTACAATTCCCTAAATGGCCAGATAACTGTAGATATAAAGTCAATTGACTGTTAATTTTCCTAAAACAGTTTACGTGTCAAAGCGCTAACCCAAATTAACACAGAAAAACAAAATAATCAAAGTAGAAGCAGACGGTACTAACAAAGGCAATTATGTACGACGACTTAAATAATTACCAATCAGTTGACTTTGTGCTACCACAATCAAGCAAAGGTTGACACGCGAATATAAGCACAATGGTCGGTCTTTTCGTATATAATGAGATGTATGTAATACTTAGTGTCCGTTTTGAAGGTTTCTTCCATGTAAAAACTTTGTCGCCATTGGTTTGTAGTTAAATGTTCTTTAAAGCCTGCCGCACACGGGCTTGACGCCTGTGTTCAACGGCACGAGTGCCGGGTAGCACAGCCACTTGCGCAGCTCTTCAGCTTCAGCGCACACGAGTGAA